>JARFJB010000896.1:687500-750000 GCA_036346205.1 Vesta saturnalis
GTTATATAAAATTTGTGACTCACATATACTGTCCTCACTGTAAATTGATGTCTTCGGATAACTCCAACTAGATACAGGCAATGTCCACTCGATTGTAGTTGTTACCATCACCCATATACAGCTAACTCGATTCTCAGGTTGTCGAAGACACCAACTTCCAAAACTTATGATGTTTTCTTCGAAATCAGCAAACTCCAATCACTTATTTTACTTTGGTAACTTTTTATTTAATTAACTTTAAACTTAATGAATGGTATCGTTTTAAAAGAAATATTTAAATATTATCCAAAATTTTGTTGATAAACACTTTTATTTTTAGATGCCGATTCAAATTTTATTTAAAAGAAATTGTCCGGAGAAATAAAACAACATTAACCAAATAAAAGTGGGTTTTAATTTGGTATAACGGAATCAACTCAAGATTGATAACACAAAAAGAAAACTTTACAAAATTGTGACAAATTAACACGTACAAAATATTTTCCGAAAACGACAGGTATCGGAGACCGAACTATTTATTTTAACCGTCGATATAAAAACAAATGCTCTCGAAAGTATTCTTCGTAAAATATAACTTTCTTTACGAAAATTTAAATTAGGTTATGAAACTTACTTTTTTTTACACAATTGCACAACACTGTTTTAACTTTTTAAACTTTGAACAAATTCTAGAGAGAGCGTTGAATTTCCAGAGCACTTCCTTTTATATGTTTCTGGTTGTTACCAAAAATTCATTTTTTTTCCAGCCATTTTGCCTACGTATCCAAGGCTCTGATTGGTGGAATTATATTACAAATTGGACTCAAATGGAAATTTGGCCGTAACTTTCTTATACATAATCGAAATTAAAAATTAATAACAGAAATGAAAACTACACAAAATTTTGAACAAAAAGACACCTAACAAGCTATGGTTCCTAAAATTAATACACGAATCCACTTAATCTAACTTAAATAAGCTTATAACTATTTACCCTTACAAGCTACACTTAATCTAATTAAATGAGATTTTGAGAAAATTTTACACAAGAACACATACCTTTTGTGTTAGAATATTGAATTTAAAGAAATTTTCAGCTTTTGCAAATTTATCCTAAATTCACCTCAAATTTCACACAATTTTGCGGTGAAAAGCGATGTATCCTATTAAAAACTGTGCTACATTATGAAAGAAGTTCTACTAATTGCTTTAAGAGCAAAATTTAAGCCTAATAATATGAAAAAAGTATAAAATTATGTAAAAAACCTAGAAATTATAACCTAACCAAACTTAAATCTAAAATTGAAGATAGTTCATATTTAAAAATGTTTTCAACACTTGAAATGTTATGTTACAGGTTTGTAATTCTTGTCTTTATGATTTTCACTATATATTAGTAATGCATAATGTCATATAGCGTTGCATTAAAAAAGTCTCTTCGTCTAACACTCTTATGAATCATTTCACTATAAAAATGTACACCACTATAAATGTCTTTATGCCAAAATGTTCTATGTGTTGTTCTTATTGTTAAACTTATATCAGAATTTTTGTCACTAAGTCGCTACCAGAAATATGTGCGAAAAATGTCTAAACTGTCCAAATTATAACCCTTTTATGAAATTTTTATATTTCCTGCTTTCAAAAACTAATTATACACCATCCCTAACATAATCCTAACTATACAGTTCATGTTTAAACACCTGTAAAGCGTTCACTTACCAAATTACCCTTGAAAAATTGACTTTTATTGCAATAATTGAAATACTAAAATGGCTTTACGAGAATAGTTATATTTAACATTCTTGACATTTTTGTTAGCAGCAAAATGCTTTTTATGATAAAACCAAGCTAAGTAAATAATATTCAGACTAATTTATACCAAACAAATCTATTTTAATCACATCGTGAACCAGATTTATATAAAACAGTGTCTTGCACATGTATCGAGCTTGAAATCACCCTTTTATTACCCAAATGTCATTTAAACTGTCCGATACTTCTTTACCTCTTTCTGAACATCTCATATATATATATATATATATATATATATATATATATATATATATATACACACACATATATATATATATATATATATATATATATATATATATATAATAAACACCATAGACTGCATACTAATAGCTGGTTTACATTAAATATAATGCTATATTATATTAAATATATTACTCATATGAAATGAAGAAAACTGAAAATCCAAAATTCTCATTAATTTTTTATTATATGTATATCGTGTAGTTAAAAAATAACCCTACACACACACACACACACACACACACACACACAAACCCACGCACGCACGCACGCACGCAAGCACGCAATAAACAATCAGAATGTAGAGACTGAAAGATTTAATAAAACGTAGAAAACAAAGATGTGGCAAAGGGCTAAACCCCGAGAGCAAGGTATGGAGCCCTACACCTGTCGTACAAGTTAGCATTAGGGCCCCTTATTAGAATACAAATTCAAATTCCCCTGCCATAACCAAACAGAATGCAGAGACTTGAATACAAATTTAGATTTTCCGTCAAGGGGTCCACCTTATTAGAATACAGATTCAAATTTACTGCCTTAACCTACAGTCTTAAATAAAAATTTTAAAGATTTTATGCCTAGGGACCAGGACAAGGTGTGGAAGCCCCTAGAGTAAGTTGTGAAGCCCTCCACTTGTCTTACAAGTTAGCATTAGGGCCCCTCTTATTGGAATACAAATTCAAATTTCCCGCCAAGAGGCTTGGGGTCTAAGCCCCGAGAGCAAGTTGCGCGGCCTTATACCTGTCTTATAAGCTAGCATTAGGCCCCCTTATTATAATACAAGTTCAAATTTCCCCTCATAGATGGCGCCACAAACAAATTCAAATTTTTGGTCGTGTATAAATAAATTAGGTCACAATCTGTAGATGGGATTAAAAGAAATGTAATAATAATTTTAATAACAATTATGCAATCTACTTTGAGAAAAACAACCCTAATAAATATTAATAACAGATTAAATAACATCTTTTTATTCTCAGGTGAAAGAAAATACGATCCCCATGTGGGTATATATAAAAAGTGGTGGGAAAGGTGCCCCAGAGGGCGGGATTGTGAAGTAAAAAAGTGGAGGGGATGGTGTCTGTGTACTACTTCTATTTCTTTTTCTGTTTTATATTTAAGTTTAAATCAACCCGTGTTACTTGGCTTAGCATAATTAGCATTAAAGCAGACGTTTTCATATTTCATATATCATTTACTGAGGACTGTAATTGTTATCGTTTAAATTTGTATAAAATAAATAAAAATTCACGAGTAATAAATCCAACAGATTGTGCATTTTCATATTTCACAGTAAAGAAGTTTAGTTATAAAGTAAAAGGAATTGTAATAAATGAAACAAGTAAATGAACGGCGGAATAATAATGAACTAATTCTACTGCTGATAGACAATCAAGATTTACGTTTACACTGAAAAATATTAGAATGCAAATGTTTTAAACGAGGAAAACGTATATACACAAGGTCCGGCAACAAGAGCGCCTTCTTCTATATCTTCCGTTTCATATAAGCTAGATTAATAAAATTTGGGATAGGGTTATAGTTTAGTTGTGTGCATATTTTAAAATTATTCACGTGTATACAGGTTGTTTATTTAAAGATGACCAAACTATAATAAAAAAAATTAAATGTAACACCCTGTATATTATTACCTTTTTGAATTCTACACATTGTTCCTAACAAATTCGCAATATATTTCCCTATCCCTAAATATAGCCGTTTTTGTGTTATGTCGATTTCTATAAAAAAAATTTAAATTACAGAGATAGCTTTGAAAATGTACCTCCTTAACCGTTGAAAAACAAAAGTTATCTTATTTATATCAGAATAAGTACACAGATAGAGCTTTCTTATAATGCAAAGAAAATGTCATAATTGCAAACAGGGTGTTTACAAATGACTTGCCAATCAGACATTATTCCAACTAGTAAAAGTTTACTTTTTCAAATATAACACCCTGTATATTATTCCGTTTTTGGTTTCTACATATTAACCCTTATCAATTCGATATACAATACAGCCGTTCCCGAATTATTTTCAATTTTTCCAAATGTATAAGATTATTGGAACATTTTTTAAATCCATGGCCTCGTATAAATAGAAAAAAAAACAGTGGAAAACAATTGTATTGCAAATTAAAAAACGCAACAGAAACTAATACACTATAATTATTAAAATTATTTCTAAAAATACAAAACTAATAAAATAAATAAAAAAAAAGATTAGGCTAATCATTAGCGATAATGACTTATAATAATTGTTCAAAATGTTGTCCGTTTTCTTGGATGCAGATCTGAAGTCGATCTTTAAAAGATTGTTCAACTCTACGCAACAACTCAGGAGTAATGCTATGAAAAGACTGTGTTATACGATTACGCATATCTTCGGCAGTGGTTGGTGGTTCCCTATAGACAATACTTTTTATGTATCCCCATAAAAAGAAATCTATTCTTGTCAGATCAGGGGACCCAGCTGGCCACCTCACAGGTCCATTTCGCCCAATCCATTTATTTGGAAATACTCTATTGAGATAATCTCTTACATCTGCAGAGTAGTGAGCAGGAGCGTTGATACCACATTGTGGCTCTAATATCAAGAGTAATATTTTCTAATAAGCCCGGTAAATCGTTACGCAAAAAGTTAAGGTACTTCTCACCATTCAAGTGTCTATCAAAAAGGAATGGACCGATGACATAATCCCCAACGATGTCACCCCAGACACTTAAAGACCATTTATGTTGATTATCAACTTGTCTTAATAAATGTGGATTTTCTGAGGAATAATAATGACAATTATGTGTATTAACAAATCCGTTCTTATGAAATGTTAATTCGTCTGTCGATAAAATATTATAAAAAAAAATTTGGTTTTGAGTAATTTTTTCTCTGGCCCAGTTACAAAATCTTACTCGATGATCGAAATCTGCATCGCTCAATTCTTGGTGTAACTGAATATGATAGGGATGTAAGCGATTCTTCTTTAAAAGACGGCCTACTGATCTCTCACTTATACCAACTATTTCACTTTGGCTTCTGTGATGATCCTCTTCGATGGTGAGAAGAACCCTCAATTCACTATTTTCATTTGTAGAAGGTTTTTAACACGTTCATGTTTGGAGTAATTGGCACATGAAGGTGCAATAAATCTACTCATAACTTTCTGAAACGATCTTGCGTTTCGATGTCTTCTATCTGCATATCTTTCAGCATAAATTCTGCTGGCCAATAAACAGTTTCTTTCTGCAGCATCCAACACGAATATCATATCAACTAACTCATTTTGTGTAAAATACATTTTATAAAAATCTTGATTACTAACAATAACATTCGTAAATAGTTAACTACAGTTTTATTTATTTACGTCAAACATTCAATTTTTATAAGAAGCACATCT
The DNA here is from genome assembly GCA_036346205.1 of Vesta saturnalis. Lineage (NCBI taxonomy): Eukaryota > Metazoa > Arthropoda > Insecta > Coleoptera > Lampyridae > Vesta > Vesta saturnalis. The sequence continues at coordinate 692,932 of JARFJB010000896.1, forward strand.
GATTTTAGTCAAATTCTTGTTAACATGCAATACCTCCAGTACAAAAATTGTAATTAGTCTTCTATTATAATATATTAGTTTCTGTTGCGTTTTTTAATGTATAATACAATTGTTTTATGATGTTCTTTTTTATCTATACGAGGCCATAGATTTAAAAATGTCTCAATAATCTTATACATTTTGAAAAATTGAAAATAATTCGGAAACGGCTATATTTAGGGATAGGGGGTTGTATGGCGAACTGATAAGGGTTAATATGTAGAAACCAAAAATGTAATAATGTACAGGGTGTTTTATTTGAAAAAGTACACTTTTACTAGTTCGAATAATGGTTGATTGGCAAGTCAATTATAAGCACCCTGTATGCAATTAGGTCATTTTCTTCACATTAAAAGGAAGCTCTATCTGTGTACTTATTCTCATATAAATTAGATAACTTTTATTTTTCAACAGTTAAGGAGGTACATTTTCAAAGCAAACTGTAATTTCAATTTTTTTTAGAAAAATCGAAATAACTCAAAAACGGCTAGATTTAGGGATAGGGATATTGCGAATTTGTTAGGAATAATGGGTAGAATTCAAAAAAGTAATAATATACAGGGTGTTCCATTTAAATTTTTTTATAATAATTTGGTCCTCTTTAAATAAACAACCTGTATTCGCGTGAATAATTTTAAAATACTACTACTAAACTATAACTGCATTACAAATTTTATCAATCTAGCATATATAAAACGGAAGATATAGAAGAAGGCGCTCTTGTTGCCGGACCTTGTATATATATATATATATATATATATATATATATATATATATATTTTTTTTTGGTGAAAATTTCCCATCAAATGAATGCTCAATAAAAAAACTAGATTCGTATTATCCATATTATGAAAAAATCTTTACCGTAAGTAAACAAACATTTTAGTATCAAATTGAAAACTGATCAACTATAACGTGAAAGTTACTCGCACTCTTGTGTACATTTTTACCAAAGGAGTGAAGATGAAATTGCAGTTTCAAGATCTAGATATTCATGCTATCCTAAAGGGAATTGATCTCACGGCAAGTACCTTTGCATTCATGCAAATAACTGATGATATGATTAAATTACCGGTGTTTGTACTCATATACGTCGTTCATTTAAAATTAGTTAATGCATGACCTATTCTATTACAAAAGTTCTTTGTGGAATGCTAAATGAATTCATTTTCCTGTCACATTCCTAATGCAACTGTAATGTATTGGATTTATGCAAGTATTTTAATGTTGCTAAAAGACCAAAGTAACATATATCACTTAAATCATGTTATTATATTTGCGTGGTCGCATCGTCCCGAGTTCGTACCAAGACACGCTTTTCCGTAACTTCGCTAATGACGACATAAATAAAGTTATAAAGAATATGATACTTTACATCGATTTGCAGTTTATTTGTTTTAAATAATAAATTAATTTAACAGCAGTCCTATAACTAATAAAATAAAAAGAATTTGCAGACTCATGTATAAAGCGCACAGTTCTTTAGTTTTCCAGCTGTAAGTGCAGAAGCAAGCTTTTAATACCAATCAAATATATATTTAATAGACTAAAGAATAAGCTAAACTTACCTTTTCTATTAGATTAGACTAAACTTAATTTAAAAAATATTCGCGTACGTAAGTTTAGGATGTAGAGATGTTAAAGAGTTTTCGTTTCCGGCGTTGAAATGAACAGAAGTCGCTTCCGGTACGCTTGCGCGTCGCGTGATAGCTTGTCTTCCGTTTTTGCGGATGTCACAAAATTGAACACATTTTTCCACATTTTTCGTAAACTAGTGCATTCTTATCGATTCTAAATGAATTCGATAATATACTACTCTACATTTTTCGATAACTTCATTACTGATTGCAAATAAATTAAAGTTTGTTCCTAATTCTACATCCTATGGTAACTTAAAACTTTTAATTATTTGTTTTAAAACTGTCAGTTTGTATGTAAAGAAATACTTGCCGGTTTGTCTTTTTAATTGAAAACATACTGCAATGTAAAATTTTAATATCCAAAACACTATTTAAAAGGTATTCATAATTGTAATTAAAAATGATACTGGATCTCTGACAGGACCTGTAACAAGCAAAATACACCCACGTACTACACAAACAATAACACCGCATGCGTTTAATAGCCAAGTTATCATGATCAGCGGTCTACTAGAACAAACTAAACAAACTTCTAATGCACATACCATCAGCAATCAGCATGTAACGCTTTGCTGCTTAGCTGGAAAAAGCGGACGTTATGAAGGTTTAAGTTCTGGGTAGCCTAAAGCTCCTTGATTCATCAAAATTAGTTTGTTTTTGAAAATCTCTAAACTTTCATAGCAAACAAGTTCGAACTTATAACTAACATGTTTTATTAAAGATACCTATTTATTAAAGATCTACTACATTATTGTCATCAAACTTATGTAGAGCTACGATACACTTGTCCTAACGTTTGTATTTGATATCAGCTGAATTTTTTTTAAAGCGAAGTTTGTACTACTCATTTATTTACAATTTTTACAATTAATTTGGATCTATTTGATCCTTTCGATTATCTAAAAGAGTTTGCGTTAAGTAGTAACTTTTTTTTTTTGTATAAACTGGAGAGTCTGGTAATTTTACATACTTTGCGGAAAGACCCAACAAAGCGCAGAATGAGTTTGTATCTATAATGTTTATCTTTATTTGCTAATATTTACAATTTTGCAAAGTATTCGATTTTTTACCTATTTTCTACTATTTACATTTCATTTCATTGACACCTCTCCCATTAGCTGTTTTCTCCTTTTCCATGTTTCCATTCCGCTCCCTTTCGCTTTTCCTCCAGTATTTCTTCTACACTCCTATCCTCCTCTCTTAACTACCTACACTCTTTTGTCATATGCCTTATATCTCCATTCCTTCTCCGCGTAATCTACATATTCTTTCTTCCTCTTTTCTCCAATACTTGTTTCCCCACTCTTCGTTACCGCATCTGAACCTCGCTATGATTTTTTTATTTTCGCTCTTTCCTTCTCCTTTCAAATATTCTGGTATCCCTTCTTCTTTAACCTTTTCGCAATTTACATTATATCTTGCTTCTCTTATTTTTACCCATCTTTCTTGCTTCTTACCCTGGCTCCCTCTACCCTTAACCTCTCTACCTCCTCGGTCGCGTACCCGTTCCTTTTATAATATTTCTCTCTCTCCCCTTGTGCGTATTTCACTCTCCCTTCCTTTATCTCTTTGCAGAATGCCTGTAATATTTTACACTCCATTCTTTCTCTCATTTCTTCCTCATATTTCGTTACCCTCCCAGACTCCACCCTTATTTTTTCTACCTGCACTTCCTCCCTTATAATATACCCGGCGTTTCCTTATCCACCCCCAATACCCATTTCCAATGTTCTTCTTGCAGCCCTTCCACCTCTTTTTGCTCCATCCACCCCCCACACTTCTGCCCCAAATATCACCACACTTTATATTCATCTGTTAAATAGCATCCTCGTTTTCCCTAGATCCACTCCAAACAACCTTTCCCCCTACACTCCACACTTGTCCTATTAATTTATTCCCTTTTCTCACTCTTTCCTTTATATGCTCCCCATCCTTATAGTGCTGTCTCATTGTATATCCCATGTATGTCAATTCCTTCACCTGCTCAACTTCCTCCTCTCCTCATTTCCAATATTCCGTTTTTATTCTCCCCCTACCTTTCTGAATACTAGTATCTTTGTTTTTTGTGTTTACTTCTAGTTCCTTTCATTTCATATGTACTTCCAACGTCTTCATTTCTATTTCTTCCTTCGCCACCAACACTATATCGTCTGCATACGCCAGTGACCATACCTTCAATTTCTCTTCCACCAATCCCCCCGTTTGCTGCTCCCTTAATGTCTCCTCCAGATCCCCCGTATATATCGAGAAGAGGCTTGGGCTTAGTGGGCATCCCTGTCTCAGGCCCTTCCTTGCTACGAATCCCTCGTTAATCTCCCCATTCACTCTCACGCCTCGTTTCCTCATAGATTTTCTCCATCTTTTCTATCAGTCTTTCATTTATCTTTTTTCTTCTCATGTAGTCCCATAGCTTTTCCCGGTTCAGTCTGTCGAACGCCGCCTTTAGATCTACGAATAACGCCACCATTTTCCCACTTGTCTTATCTAGTTCTTTATTTGCCATGTGTTTCTATATATGTATATATATATATATATATATATATATATATATATATATATATATATATAGTATATGTTATCTATCACTTTTCTCTCCCTCCTGAATCCCGACTGTCCCTCTGGAATCAGTTACCTTTCCTCTATCTCCTTCTGTAGCCTTTCTTCTAGTACCGTCGCGTATATTTTGTATGCCGTGTTTAACAATGTCACTTCCCTATAATTTTCCACTTCTTTTCTGTCCCCTTTTTGTATACCGGACATATTACTCTTTCTCTCCATCTCCCCGACTAGCCTTCTCCTCTCCATATTTAATTATTTATCTCCGTCATCCTTTTTGATACCTTTTCCCCTCCGTATATTCATGCCTCCTCTTGTATCCCGCCTTCTCCCGCCGCTTTACCTTTTTTCACTTTCCCAATTGCCTATATTACTTCTTCCTTTATTTCTTTCTCGTCATCTACTATTTGTACTCTTCTTCCTTGCCTTTCTCTTTTTTTCTGTCCAGCTTTCCCCTCCAGCCCTTTCCTGAAGAATTTGTCCCGTTCCTTTATTTGTATTCCTGTTTGTGCCCCTTCTCTTCTTTTCTTGAAATATTTCCATACCTCTTCTTCTGCTCTTATTTACTTGATCTGCTCTTATTGTTTCTTTTTATTTTCTTCCTTTTTCCTTTCGCATGTTTTCCTATATCTATTTACTGCTTGTTTATAATCTTCTTGCCTTCCTCTTTCCTTCGTTGGATTCACTATTCCACCACTTCTTCTATCCTATTTTCTCCCCTTCCACCTTTTAAATTTGACTTACTCCGTTGCTTGTTCCATCTCCCTTCTCATTTCATCCGAACTTTCTTGTACTCCCTCTCTTCCCATATTATTTCCCTCATTTTCTCTTTGTACTTCTTTATGTTCTCCTCTGACCATTTTTTCTCTCTCTTCCCTTACTCCCTCTTCAATCACCATTTCTAGTGGTTGATGGTCCAATTCTACTCTCTCGCCTACACTAAATTCCTTAACATTTTCCCCTACCTCTTCGTTCATTATCACGTAATCAGTTATTGATTCTCCCCTCCCTCCTACGTACGTATACTCTCCCAACTCTTTTTATTCTCTATTCCCATTCATTATTTCCCACCCTATTTCATTGCACATTTCCAGTAGTTCTTTCCCTCTTTGTTTAACACTTTATCCTTTGTCTGCCTTTTTCCCGTTCCTTTCTTTTCCTGTCTTCCCCCTTCTTCTGCTGTCCTCGCGTTAAAATCTCCTTCTATTATTATCATGCCCTCCTCCCTTTCTTTTATCATCTCTTCTAGGTTTTCTCTTGTCTCTTTCATCCTTCTACTATATACCGTCATTATTTTTATTTTTGTTTTTCCCTGCTTTATAATCCTTGCTACAATTCCTCTTCTCTGTTGCACTTTCTCTTTTTCTTCTTGATTCAGCCATTTACTTCTTACTCTCGTTATTATTCCCCCATTTGACCTCCCTTTTCTGTTATCTCATACCGCGTGCTGCACCTCCCATGCGAACTCCGCTGGAATTTCCCTTTCCCATCGATACTATTCCTTTTTTTCTATCAATGTCTCTTGTAATCCTACCATATCTTGCTCGTTTATGAACTCCCAAAACACTTCGTCTTTAATCCCATCACATTTCAGAATAGTACTTTTACCTCTTTTCACTTTCCATTATTAATTATTCCGTTTCGTTGCCGTTTGGTTTCCCTTGTTTCCCACTTTTCCACATCCTCTTGTATTAGTTTTTTTGCCCTTCAATTCCCTCACTTCTCTCCTCTCTCCCTCTTTGTCTCAATCCATATATACCTTTCTACATCAATATCCATTTTTCTATATCCTACCCATACTTTTTTCCCCTCCGCTCTTCTTTCCGCAGTCCTGCTCGTATTTATTTTTGTACTTTCCTTTCTTCCTGTGTCAGGTCGTGGTCTATGTATATTCTTGTATCCCTTAGTTTGCTCTCCCCGGCATAATTTTTTGCTTTTTCTCTATGTCTGTTTAGCATCGTCACTTTTTTGAACTGCACTTTTTTGTTTAATTTCTCTTCCATAATCATCGGTAAGTATTTCTCTGGCTCCTTGCTTCTCTACCCGTTTATTACAATATTGTTCCTTCTTTTCCTCCTCTCTTCCTCGCCCGCTTTGTTTTCGTGTTTCTATATTTAAGGTCCGTAATGAAATTAATGAGAAAAGAGTAGTTAGTGGAGATTTTTTCAAATGAACCGTTTCGAACGTTGCATCCGTATCTAAATGTTTTGACAGGAGTCGACTTAGTATTGCATCGGTATCTAGGTCCTTTTTACATGGGATGGATATAGATTAACCTGACGCTTGTATTGAGAGTTGCATACGATTCTAGGTTCTTGTTTCCGTGAGTCTTCTTGATTTTCCACCATCTTGCTTCTGTGAGTCTTTACGGATTTCCATCACTTTGTTTGTGCCATCTTGTTTTCGTGTGCTTTTTGGCTTTCCGCCATCTTGCTTGCGCCATGTCGTTTCTGTGTACCTTTTAACTTTTCGTCATCTTGTTTGCGAGTGCTTTTTTGACTCTTCGTCATCTTGTTTCCGCGCGCCTTTTCGCTTTCCGGCTTTGTGCCATTTTATTTTCGTGTGCATTTTTGTTTGACTTTACGCCATCTTGATTCCCAGATCCTTTTTGGCTTTCTGCCTTCTTGTTGGCACCATCTAGTATTTGTGTGCCTTCTTGACCTTCCATCATCTTGATTCCGTGTGCCTTTTTGACTTTCTGCCATCTTGTTTCCTTGAGCCTTTTTAGTCTTCTGCCATTTTGTTGCGCCATCTTGTTTCCGTGTCCTTTTGGGTTTCCGCTATCTTGTTGGTGTCATTTATATCAATGTACCTTTTTGGCTTTACGCCGTATTTGTTGCTCATTTTATTTTCGTATGCATTTTTGGTTTTCCACCGTTTCTTTCCATGCGCTTTTTTGGCTTTTCGCTAGCTCGTTTTCATCATCTTGTTTCCGCGCGCCTGTTCTCTTTCCGGATTTGTGCCATTTTATTTCCGTGTGCATTTTTGTTTGGCTTTACGCCATCTTGATTCCCAGATCCTTTTTGGCTTTCTGCCTTCTTGTTGGCACCATCTTGTATTTGTGTGCTTTCTTGACTTTCCATCATCTTGATTCCGTCTGCCTTTTTGACTTTCTGCCATCTTGTTTCCTTGAGCATTTTTAGTCTTCTGCCATTTTGTTGCGCCATCTTGTTTCCGTGTCCTTTTGGGTTTTCGCTATCTTGTTGGTGTCATTTATATCAATGTACCTTTTTAGCTTTACGCCGTATTTGTTGCTCATTTTATTTTCGTATGCATTTTTGGTTTTCCACCGTTTCTTTCCATGCGCTTTTTTGGCTTTTCGCTAGTTCGTTTTCATCATCTTGTTTCCGCGCGCCTGTTCTCTTTCCGGCTTTGTGCCATTTTATTTCCGTGTGCATTTTTGTTTGGCTTTACGCCATCTTGATTCCCAGATCCTTTTTGGCTTTCTGCCTTCTTGTTGGCACCATCTTGTATTTGTGTGCTTTCTTGACTTTCCATCATCTTGATTCCGTCTGCCTTTTTGACTTTCTGCCATCTTGTTTCCTTGAGCCTTTTTAGTCTTCTGCCATTTTGTTGCGCCATCTTGTCTCCGTGTCCTTTTGGGTTTTCGCTATCTTGTTGGTGTCATTTATATCAATGTACCTTTTTGGCTTTACGCCGTATTTGTTGCTCATTTTATTTTCGTGTGCATTTTTGGTTTTCCACCGTTTCATTCCATGCGCTTTTTTGGCTTTTCACTAGCTTGTTTCCGTCATCTTGTTTTCGTACGCCTTTCTGACCTTCCATCAACTTGTTCCCGTCATTTTATTTTCGTATGAATATTTGGGTTTCCTCCATCTTTGGTGCGCTATCTTGTGTTCGTGTGCATTTTGGCTATCAGCTATCTTGTTTACGCCATCTGTGTGTCCTTTTGGACCTGGGCCATCTTGTGCATGTGCATTTTTAGCTTTTAGCCGTTTTTCTTTTTGAATGCATTTTGGCTCAAGCTCCTTCTGGCTGAAATCAATATATTGGACTTGCATCTTGAATCCTGTTTTCACATCTAGGGTCCTTATGGCAGAAGATGCTTTCGACATCTTGAAATAACGCCTTTTTGCAGGTCTGGATTAACTTGGCCTAGACTTTTTTCTGCATCTATGCTCTTTTCGGCAAAAGCTCAGGCTTCAATATCTCAAACTAAATTTATTTATGAATGTATTTGTAATCGTAATTTTTCGTGAATTAGACGTTAGTCAAAATGGATAATAATTTTGTAAACGTTTCTAGTTACTTTGGTATGTCTTCTTGTTCGTTTGGGGTGATTGGCAGTAGCTTTTTAACTAGCTTATTTTGTTTGCGGTTGGGAACTTTTAGATGTTAAAACCTAACTCACGATGCTTCCTTTCTTCAAGACGCTGAAACAAGCTTCAAGATGTAGGGACAGAGAACCAATTTAGTCAAAAGGTCTTATTTCAAGATGTTGAAATCAACCCTAATACTCTGTCAAAAAGCACCTCAAAACAATGTTATAATACAATTTTTGACTATTATCTAATCTACGAAAAAGTAATTAATACGTTAACGTTTTCAAACAAATACAAAAACAGATTTACTTTAAAATGGACCAGTTTTTGTCGACAGGTCCTTAGACGTAGAAAAAGATTCAAAGATCTATTTCAAGATGCGAGTCCAAAAGCTGAAAAAAGGCCTTATTTCAAGATGTTCGAAGTATCTCCTGCCAAAATGATTCTAGATGTAAAAACAGGATTCAGGCCGCAAGTCCAAGGTGTTGATTTTACCCACAAGGACCTGAAAAGGACCTTAAACCAACTCCAACTCCCTACTGTTAACTTAACTTTTTATAAATTCAATACCATCAAGTGAGGAACAGTTCAAAAGAAAGGTTTATTGCTTGGTAATTAGCTAAATTAGATTTCCTTCTTATAATGTTATCCCTACATTACGATATATTTAGCGTTTTGTTAAATTATGTACAGAGATTACTACTGTGGTCTATGTCTGTAAGTGTTTCTCGAACATCTGAACTATGCTTATTATACTTCAAAGATCGTTCCTATTGTATGTATTTACTATAAAGTGTCTTAAATCTGTTGTATTATTAGGTTAGTGTTTTATGAATTAACTAAAATTTTTTATGTACTTTTGTTTATTACCAATGTTCTAGACCACCTGTGACTAATACATCTATGGCTCAGATATCCGACTGAACATATTGAATTTACACTGTCATTTACTTAAATTCTTTAATGTATTAAACTGCTTCTTTTTTTGAAGGGTATAAATATTGTGCAACAACTATAATTTTTGTTTTAATTAATTCTGTGCTGAGAGTTGCGCATTAAGTCGGTTGGTGAGATTTTAAGCTACCTTTAATTACGTATAGATAGCCTGGACCGACTTATGACTTTTGGGATTGAATCGAACTATGCATATAACCAGTGATTTAGTTAGGTGCTTCACGTTAGTTTCATTAATAGCTTTATTGTAGTAATAGTGCAGATACCTTGTTTATCAATCCAATTAATAAATAAATTTTTGTTATTCTTTAAAAAAAGGTTTCCTTGAGTTATGAACGAATAACGTGTAATAGTAAACTCAAAATGGATGTATTTAATTTATTGATCTTCTTAGCATCAGAATTACATAAATTTGTACTAGTTCTATTACTAATTACTTGAGATCTCCGAAACCAAAATATCACAAAATTAAGTACTATATCAGTTCACGTACTGCAGATACTTTGTGTCCAAATATCACCATAATGCACATTTCAGCTTGGGATTCATTGGACTATCAAGAGGGCAATTCCATGAGTTTGAAAATTCTACGAAATTGTGTAATGTACCTAAAACTCGTATTCGATTAGGACTATGTTCCCCATTTATAAGCTTTCTTTTAAGAGCTTCAATTGTAGAGTTTCCGCACCAACTCTGTAAAAAAAATTAGTTTTACGGTGTAAATATATTAAAACAAACCTGTGCAAAGCCAAGAAAAAATAGTTGATCTGTAGTTAACTCAGTAAGTCCAGGAAGTCTTTGTGGATGGACAGTATTCTTTAAACGATAGTTTTTGAAACCTTCATAAGCTACTCGTAAACCTCCGTTGTCGGCTATATTTTCGCCCTGCGTGTTAAATCCATGCACCTTAAAAATAAATGTTTTGTTAATTTTTTACTGTAAAGACAATAAAAACATTGTTAATAGAATAACAAATTCATTCATTAAACAACTAAAGACCTAAGCAAGAACTTGTGTTATAGTACGCGTTTTCTTTCATATTTACACTGAGTGGCTGAGTGTTTATCAAATTTTATGTTCAAAATCTGATTGTGCAACTTGGTCAAGGACAGTCATGACTAACGAGCATTCCTCGGCTCGCACACCATTTTGATACGGGTCGTTAACATTCTTCGAGCAGGAATGCAATTTTACATCCAAATAGTTAGCAGATAAACTGTATAAAAAAGAAAATGAGTTATTTGAGATTTAAAGCTGTTTTCAGCGTTATTGAGTTGCAATACCACGTAGGGCTACAGTAATAACATTTTTGGTTGAAGAAACTATATACTTTAAAAAAGCCGGAACCCCAATAACATCCTAGATATTTTGAGCCCTTGATGAGAAAAGTTTTCTTACCACCACCACCAATATTGTCGTGGACGTTTCTCCTCATTCACTTTAACAATGCTATTTTGCCGTTGCCGCTTTTCACTAAAGTATCTTCATTTCGTCGTTTTGATGTCAAGTAATTTTCCATCACATTCTATTAAAAAATCGTAACGTTTTTCATATTCAAATGAATATGTACGTGGTGTTGTCCTCAATTACCAAAAGGATAGTGAGTGTAGTGTGTGTAATTACTGGCAATAGACCACAAATATTATATAGATGGCCAAATGGCCATAGTGCCACAACACCTCATCTCCTAAATTATAATTCCCTATTTTCTCATTCTTATTCCCTATTTATCCCTATGCTCTTTTGCTCACATGATCTTTAATCCCTTCTTTCTCCACCAGTGCACTGTCGCCTACTCATTTTTCATCCCATCTTTTTTTCATCCCCCAATTTATTTATCCCCTATTTCTCAATAAATGCCCGCTTTAGTGCAAACCGATTTTTAATTCCGGGTTTTCCTACCATTTTTCCATCATCAAGAGGCTACATGAGGAATGATTATCTCAAATAGATTTAGGGAAAGAAATTTATTATATTTGTCCATCATCTGAAAATCTGATTATTTACATTAAAATTTTATTCTGAGTCCAGATCTAATTGCAATTAAAATAAAACACTCCCGTCATAGTGTAACACCATGAGGGACATGACCTTGCTTTTACTCAAGATTAATTTCAGGTGGGGGTTTGCTTTTAAAATTATACACATTCATGTAACTTAACTAGATTTATTATTTAATGTGAGCTACCCCCATTCGCTCTTCGTGTCACATTAAAGACTACTGTACAATGGCAGTCTCCCCTCTGGTAGAAATAGTTATTTTGTAAGCTTGTTTTACTTTATTGTTATCAGGGAAATATCTAAAGTTTGTAGACTTATCTAACACTTATATTACTACAACATTTAGAGATTTAGTAAGACAAACTAATTTTCAAGCAGGGAACTCCCAAAGATTTTTTTTTATGATTGTGGACCTGAACAGGATAAATTTGGCCTACCGTGCTAAAGCACTCAGGAACACTTAGGAGGATGGATAGAGAAATAATGAATTGCCAATAGATGCCTATGAACAGCTACCTTAAATTTTCTCATATCATAAGTGAGAGGAAAACAGGAACTAGGGAGATTATTCCAGAGTTTAGAAGCCGTGTAGAAAAATGTGGATTGCGCCAGTTTGGTACAAGTGGAGATTTGTACTACATACTGGTGACGAGAATGAGCGAACCGAGTGTTTCCCGCAAAGATAGCCCGAGATGGTACCAAAGAATATAATTCAGCAGCACAATAGCCGTTGTAATAACGATAATACAAAGAAAGAACTGAAACAATCCTTCTATGCTCAAGTGACTGTATGTGAGAAGTTAAGGACGGGTCATTTATAAGCCTAATCGCTCTCTTTTGAATATGATCAACGGTATTGAGAGCGTATTGGGGAGCACTAACCCAGAGGTGAGAATTATGTTCCAGATGAGGCCGAATTTGGGCCTTATACAGCAAAAAGAGTTGTCGAGAGGTAAAGTACTGCTTAGATCTGTAGACAGAAGATGGTCAACTCATGAGAGATTTGAAGATACAGTCATACCCAACAGAGTAATAGAGTCTGAAACCTTAAGAACTGAGCCATTCATACTTACAACAGGAAATGATCGACCTTTTTTGGCGGACACAAGGCAGCACCGAGTTTTGTTAGCATTAAATTTAACTAGATTATTGCTTCCCCATTCGAGAATACGTTGAATGTCTTTGTTGATTGAATTTGCCATTTCAACTTTAATTTCTTGATTTGACATAGAAGGTGGATTATCACTATGAGTTGACTGAGATGAACTACAGTGAAGAGTGCTATCGTCAGCAAAGCAATGGATGGGGTTAGTTGTTGAAGAAATAAGGTCATTTATGTACAGCAGAAAAAATGTAGGCGCTATAACGGATCCCTGTGGTAGGCCCGCGTTAATGCTAACTTCTTTTGAAAAAAAGCCATCAACTAGGACACGTATTCGTCTTTTATAAAGGAAACTAGAAACCCAGTTGATGAGCGTATCATTTAACCCAAACGAGGTGAGTTTGGAAAGTAAACACTTATGCCAAACTTGGTCAAATGCCTTTGAGATATCTAAAGCGACTACAACTGTTTCACCGGACTGCTCTACTGTATTGTTTCAAACTTGAGTCACATATGAAAGAAGATCACCTGTTGAACGACTTTGCCTAAACCCATATTGGTGGTCACTAAGGAGTTTGTTAGTTTCAAGGAACGTGAGCAGTTGATGATTGATGACTTTTCCATGATTTTAGACAAAATGGAAGTGATGGCAATTGGTCGGTAGTTTGAGGGATCGGTCTTATCGCCTTTTTTGGGAATAGGTTGAACATTTGCTAACTTCCATGATGAAGAGAATTCCCCAGAAGACATAGAGATCGTATAGAGCTTAGATAGGACTGGTACTAGTTTGGGGGAACATTTCTTTAAGACAATAGCTGGGATACCGTCTGGGCCAGTCGCCTTATTGAGATCAAGCCTACTGATGATCGATTCCAAGATGACTTAATCACGTTACGATTTTACACCCAATCGACCAATCCGAATTATATAAGTAATACAACCAATCATTCATTACAAGTAACTAAATAAATTGTTATACAACTATTGTAGGTATTTATTACTTATAACTTTATTATATGAACGATAGAATGCTATTTACCATTGGATATAGGAAACATATGATGATAACCATCTTAAGTGCTAAAAACATGATTTCACTTGCAAAATACTGTGTTCCTACAAAACTCATCACGTGGACGCGAAAGCAAAAATATAATTGTAAAGAAACTACAAAACGCATGCAATAACGTATTTTTTTGCATAAACTAATATACATTAAACTTAATCAAAGGTAACGCACAACTTGTGTTAATAGTTGTATAATGAATATTTTATTAAAGCTTGAACAAAGTGGAATTTAATTGCACAATAGAAAAAATGTAATTTTAAAACCTTATGTACGTATTAATTAAACATGAAATTAGAAATGTTTGGTTTATTAGCAATATTTATGTGATACATTGTAATGAAGTAATTTGCTATTATGATTGAGGCAATCATTACTAGCGATATAAATTATATTTTCCATTTGATATAGTGCTACAATTAAATATACGTATTTTTAATTATATTTTTTTGCAATTCGCTTTAGCAACATTGTATATACGATAATTGTTACTCTTTAGGATGAATCAGTACATTTTGTTCCAGATTGATTTAATTACGGCTAATAATTTTCATTATATTACCTACGTGAAAGATTTCCGTTCATAAGACCTATTTAGTTAGTTTAAGTGAATAAACACGTACGTTGTTCGCTTAAATAATACCAAACGCTTTGAAAGGTTCCCGAGGAAACAATTCGTTCACGTCGTAGTTCAACTGACGTATGTGAAACATTCTACTTTTCGCCGTATAAACCAAATCATCTAATTAACCCTGCTATTATTTTACAAAATCCTGTTCATAGTTTCAAGGAAAAGGAGTAAATGATACAAACGTTTTTATTGCTACTTAAAATATTAACATAGCTTTTAGTACGCATGTTTGTGAGGTTATCTAGACTACATCTTAAATGTACTAGAATTAGCGAAACTATTGTAGGTTGAAGATATGTTAAATGGTTAATAATTCTGTGCATACTTCTCTCCGTGGAAAATATAGTACATAATTTTAGAATTAAACACACTTCTGTGTGCTAAGATTTATAAAACTATACTATTCATATCGATTCCGAAATGATAGGTCGTATTTCCAATAATTCGAACAAATGATAAAAAAAGATAAAAAATAAAGAATTATTAAATAAATAAATCATTTCAAAGAAAACGTTTTCACGTTACAACTTGTGACCGGGCATCGCAGCCAGGGACTTGTTAAGGACAGCAATAGCAGTAGTGGTTTTACTGCTATTGCGGTCCTTAGCGGGACACCATGAATAGCAACGACGCAGAAAACCGCCAGGACACTGCCACTCCAACAGATAGGATCAACGTCGGGACAGCAAAAATAGTGCTGCAAACACTCTTTCTATTAATTTGTATTGTTTTATTTTAACATTTGTTTTCCTCCCTTTCTATTGAATCACTGATTCCAAGCCCTTTTTCCTCGGTGTATGAGGCTGCGCCTCGGCGAAGTCCCATCCTTCCGTTAAACAAATAATAGGTCGCGGACCACGAAAATTTTATTATTGTAATAAACGTTTGTCAAATCGCCATTGCTACCGCGATAGAAAGGATAATTAGTGGATTTTTAATATCTTGATAATACGTTGTAATTTGCTAATGTTTTCGGAATATTTTATTTTATGTTTTATGTAAGAAATTTGGGAATATATGTAATTGATATTTGAATAAATGTTGAACAGAAAAAGGAAACTAATATTAGGGTAAAGAAACAGGTGTTCTGCCGAAACTGGCGTGACGAATCGTTGAAAATTGATGTAAAAATGTTACTGATTTAATAATTCATTACGGCGGAACATAGCGAAAATCCAAAGGGATCTTTGTTTGGTATGTTGAAACTTGAGATCTAAATGTAGGGTTTGTTACGGACGAATTTCTTGTTTCTTTATTACTTTTTAAAAACGGGGGTGATTTTCGGGAGTTTGAAATCGGAGGGGAAGCCAGCTGCTGTTGAAATTTTGATTGAGCCGGATTGCTTTTATTGCTTTAATTAGAAACTCCCGTTGTCAACCGTTTGGTCTATAAATATTTAGTCGTGCACCTTTTAGCAAAACTAAAACGCTAATTCGTTCTTTTCTTTTTGTGTAGGTATTAATGTAAGTTTTTCCAAAAATTAATCAGGCGCCAAGTTTTAAACCGCGTATCTTAACTCGTCGTGTTGGTGGTAAAGTGTTTAACTAAAGGGAATATATATTCAAGTGTAAGTAGGTATTTTTATATAAATGAAAGCTCGCAAAAAATAATTTTACAAGCCTATGTAACGTATTAAATATCAAACATTGCGTTGCAAAGGTATCTCATTCGCACGCGGGCTCATTAATCTGAAATCTGCTAAAATAAAAGACGGTAGAGGACTCCCTCACTCCTGTATGTGGGTGAATTAGTCTTATTGTTTGTTGTCTATATTTATATTTGTGTCGAGGTGGGTCTGGACGAGCGGGTACAGGATAAACCTTGGTAAAATTGTAATAGGTAATTGCCGTGTGTTTACATTCTCCCGGGTCCAGATGACCATTAAACACCTCAAATTTTATTTTTATTGTTGTATATATGAATGTATAACCTGAGAAAGGGACGCTGTATTTTTCTAACCCACTCAAACTCAGTCACGATGTAATGCTTTATTTACAACTTACCTTCGCAAGGCTTTGTGTTTAATGAGTTTTTTGTCTTTCATTCAATCTGGTTAATCCGGGGTGTAATTAGAATTGTTTGCTTGCGAACTAATTTCTCTTTATATGTTATTTATTGTAACTGAACGTATACATTTTGTGCTTTATTAGTCAATAAATAATTTTGTATGTGCAAATTTCTCACCTATTTTTTGTTTGTCCTTGCATTTACCTTATTATCACCTATGTAATTTTACTGTTGTTCTATTTTGCATATACCGTATGTACCGTAATTATTATTGTTTTATGTGCTTATTTACTTAAAGGGTCACATGCTTGGTATTACAATTTTTATTCTGATTTATTTGTAACACAATTGTGGGTGTGACTACATGGATTTTTTTTCCTAATATTTGATTTATTACATCAGACTTGTGAATAAATTCTATTTTAATTATTTCCAGGAAAGTCAATGTAAAGCAAGCAATTAATTTGAGTATTAGTAACCTTATTGTCAGTAAAGTCAAGATAAATCAGTTAGCGATTGGTTTGTTCTTGAATTTGCATTCTTGCAAATAAGTTGAAATTACACTTTTCAAGATGTGGTACCTGGAGGACACTACAAGCTTTATATCTGATTAAACGAATAATGTTTTTTTAAATAAATTTCTTCTCGCCACATGTCATTTTTGAGTATGTTTATGTCAAACATATTCAGGGGCCTAAGATAATTTCTCTCGTACTAATCTCTATATTTTGAATTAGCTTCTAAAATTAATATGAACAAGAAAGAGGTTCTCTTAGAATCACAGCCACGTTGTTTTTAGTAGGTTCCTAAAGGTGAAAAAAAAAGAAAAATATGCAAGTACCGCTGTAACAATCTATGAATGTTAAATACGAATTTATTTTAGCTAAAGTTGTCCATTTTTTATAAATGTTAGTTGTAATTATAAAAAGAACACGAGCAAGTAATTTTTCATAGAATGATTTGAGATATCATCTAATTTAATATATATCATATAATTTTGCTTCCGGATTTAATTGAAAATTAAATTAATGCATTGAAGTATTTAGTTTAACATCGTATCATAGAATAGCGCTTAAGAAATAATGTTACCTTGAGCCATTTTACGAACGAGATTATTAATATAACAATACCTTTGCAGTTCACGCAAAGAGTTTTACCATGTGCCAGCATTAGACACTAGCTTCTGCATTTTTGAATGAATATAAATATTAAATTAAGCTTTTGTGTAGATAATTTATCTTCAATTATGAACTGCTCACGTTTTTAGACCGGTAGATTCATTTAAGGTTAACAATTGTTAAGTTCATAGCTCAGGTGCCATGTAATACAGCTAATTAATTTATTTTAGTTAATATAAATATAAACCGCATTTGAGTTAAATGAAGCTTAGGATCTTTCAATACTGCTAGTTGAGTGAAGCTACACAGAGGAATGCCCTTTAAGAGACGCTCTCCGTTTTGTTAACCGGTTGTGAGAGCACGACCATAAATGGTGAAAACGAAGTAAGTATGAGGTAAAGTAAATTTTGTTAATTACAGTAGTATATTTACACTATTGGTAAGTTAATACCAACCGTTACATAACAAAACAGGACCTGTGAAAATTAAATGTTGGCCCTAAGAGATAGAAATTGCGTGTCCTTGGTGTCATTTCCCGATTACCCTTTTATCCATATTCAGTTCCTGGACGAGAAGCAGTTTTTCCTTGTAGTGGCGTTTGAGATCATAATTAATTAATTTTACCGACGTTCTTAATTTAATTTTTATAGCAATAAGGGGGCGTTAGATGCTTAACGTTCAACCCAAATGTAGGCATTATAAAATGCTTTTTTTCTAAAAATACAACTTTCACAATTAATACTTACACATTAGAAGCCTTTAAAACACGTCATGTTGTATATATCACCCATACAAAACTTATAAATGTAAACGCTTAAAAAGTTTGGAAGCTTTATTTTCTCTGTATTTTAGTTAAGTTCGATCTAAATTAGATTAGAGTCAGTTCAAAGGAAGTTCTTGAAATTTTTATATTACAAACTCCGTGGAACCTATCCTGTTAGAGAATTTCAACATGAAGAACTAATTGCTATTTTCAATTGTCAATCTCTTGCATTTAAAAGAATAATTTTAAGTCTAAAGTTTCTTTATTATTTGATTCACAATAACATAGATGCTCCTGACCTTTCAGCACTTTTAAATTTTAAAACTCCTCGAACTTCTTTTCGAAGAGTAGCCACTTTCTTTTGCAATACACCACAAACTGACATCTTATACCAATCTTCCACTTTCTCTAAATGCCGGAACTTTAATCTTGTTAGCGAAATATGTGATATAAACCACTCAAGCCCTTCCTCCTTATTTTCAGCTTATTTTAATGTGAATATTGTTTAATTCCATTTACTTGTTTTATTTTATACCATTACATTTAGTTACGTTAGTCTAGCTAAGTTTAAATGTTAATATAATTTCAGTTTTATTATTGTCCTGTTAATGTCTGTTGGACATTCAAGCTTATTATAATAATAATAATTATTATTATCATTATTCTAGTTTCTCAGCGTCTTTGTACGATCCTGTGACGGGTCTAGGCCAAGTTACATAATCTTTCTATTGCAAAAATGTTCTGAAGGCGATTATTTTTAGGTTTTGCATGAAAGTTTGAGTAGTAACTCCTATCGCTGACATTACTATTGGTACTATTGAAATTTTATCCTGTTTCCAAATCTGTTTAATGTCTATTACTAGCGGTGTGTATTACTCGATTTTTTCCATTTCTCTGTGTATCACATTGCTATCATTAGATGAAATATGTTTGTTAAAAGGGTATATTACATAAGATTGTTTTATCGGTGTGTATTGTCCTGTCCCAATATAATTTAAAATTTTCATTTTCAAGTATTGCTTCTGGTGTATATTTGTAGTATGATGTTTCTGTTTGAGTAAGTTTATGTTTGAGAGCAAGCTCTTGGTGGATGATTTTTGCTGTTGTATTGTCTCTATCAGTGTAAGATGTTCCAGCTAAAATTTTGCAGCCTCCTGTAATGTGTTCTATGGTTTCTGGGAATTGGTGGCATTTTATGCATAAATCTGGGTCTATGTCTCCTTTTGTGTAATGTACTTTCTGTACTTCTTTGTGGCTATAAATTTTTCTTGGATGGCTAGGGCAAAACCCTCTGTTTCTGGAAAAAATAATCCATTTGTATGAAAGTTGTTTATCAATGAGTGGAGTTGTAGTGCTGTTCGTGTAGCGCCTTCCTTTCCTAAGTATTTTTCTTTTGTTGTATTGTGTCAAGGCGTGTGCCTTGGAGCGTTTCATTTTTGCAGAGATTGAGTGGGGTATATTCTTTGTCGGATTTTATTATTGCTTGATGTAGTGGATTCGTTTTGCCTCTGAAGTAGGTTTTTAAACATTCAATTTCATTGAGATAAGGTATTTCCAAGTCCACGTTCTTCTTTTCTATTAATTGTTACTCTTTCAATTCATGAGTTCGGGTGTAATTTGAACTGTTTGGTTAGTTCACTCTTGGTGAATCGACTAAATTCTTCTAGATCTGTGTCTGACCATTTCCAAATGAGTAAGTTAACACGGGGATAGCATATGCATTGATGACTTTGGTGGTATTCTTTGAGTTAAGTTTTGATTTAGTATCAGTGTGACCCCGTGTTCATATTTATCTTTCAGTTTTTGCTTGATTTGTGAATGATTTATGCTCGTATTTTGTTCAAAACCTAAATATTTATATATTTCATCTGGCTGCATGTTCTCGAGTGTTTCATTGTTCAATGCTTCAGTTGTGTTTTTGTTTGCATTTTCCTCTATAAACGTTTAATATTTTGGATTTGATGATGCCAAATTCCATTTGGGTATCTTTTACGAACTTTTCTTTGGTTCTTAAAAGTGATAGTATCTGAGTTTCGTCTTAAGTAAAGAGTTTAATGTCATCCATGTATAGCAGGTGGTTAATTGTATTTTGAGTAATTTTTTGATGGTTTATTTTAAATCCAAATGGTGTGTTGTTGACTGTGTTTGATAGTGGGTTGAGGCACAAACAGAATCATAAGGCGCTGAGTGAATCTCCTTGGAATATTCCTGTTTGAATTTTGATATCTTTTATTTGAATTCGTGATTGGTCTGTATTAAGTTATATTGTTGTTGTCCATGTCTTCATGATTGTTTTTAAAAAGGATTGGATTTATGGGTCTATTTTGTAAATTTGTAAGACTTTAATTAACCAGTCATGTGGAATTGAATCAAACGCTTTCTTGTAGTCCATGTAGCATGTGGTAATATTTCTTTGTTCTTTTTTGCCTGTTTCATAATCACACTGTCAATTACTAACTGTTCTTTACAACGTTGACTATTTTATGCGTTCCTCTGACAGAATGTTGTGTTGTGTTAAGTGTTAAGAATTTTAAGTGTTATTACCGCTGTGATCCTACTGTAATGGTTTCTAGTTGTGTAGCACTCTAGTAGCTGTGCATGACAGATATGTTTATTTCCCGAGTCCATGTCATACGCTGCCTTGGTCTTCCCTCCTTTGTGGTTGCCTGATGCTCAGGAAAAGCACATTCGGTAGGTGTTTGTCTTGTATTTGTGCTAGTTTTCTTGGTTTCTAGGTGACTACCTGAAGTAAGATCAACTTGGTCGACTTCCTCATCCTGCTCTAAATTATTTATACTCGCCATTTTGTTCCCACGAGGAGCAAGGGAAAAAAAGGCCACTAGGGAATTGCCCCGCTATCATTGCTAGCTTACTTACTCTGGGGGGTCGGCAGGTAACCCAGAGGCTGCGTTCGCGACATTGATTACTCCCAGGTGACATTCAGCCCGCACCAATGGTCGCGTAATAGGTTGGCTTAGGGGAGCTAGGGCCAGCTTGTTTGCCAAGTACCCCCTTGCGGGTTTATTATTATTATTATTAATATATTGTAACATCTGTAGTTTGGTGCGTTCAAAACACTTGGATTGTTTTTACAAACTCCACTTACGAACTCCATCCACTATTCAACTATCCCGCATATTCCACATCGGGTTCTTTCCTAAACCAACTAGTGATAATTACGCCAAAGGTGATAATAGAATTTGTTTTATTGGGAGGACTAGCAGATACAAGTCCAGGGCTAGCAAAATTCTTTAAATTTGAAGTGTCCTAGCTTTCCCAAAACGAATTCAAGAACAGTTTGGTTATATATTGGAAACCGGCGTTTATCAATTTTTATATCTTGTTGAATACGCTCACGTTATAGGTATTCCGCGAGGTAAGTTTTCCGCTGGTCTGTGGTATATTCTGCAAGCCATTTATTACTGTCACGTTTCGATTTTAAGAAGTTATTAAAGTAGGCTTTCGGCAAAGCGCTTCGTTGTCGATGTTTCTCCGTAACTTTTTAATCACATTCCAATGTAGTTTCGACCTTTACGCAAAAAACACAAGGGCACAAGGTAAAATTAAATAATAAATATTCAAGTAATGAACATATATTATAATATTTGATATGTCATTAACGTATCCCGAAAATCCACTCAATTTATAGGCCTAAGATAAAACAGTAATTAAACAACAGTGTAATTAAATGGCTAGTTAACATGTAAAAAGCGTTTTTATTCTTTAAGTAGTTTCTCCGATTCACGAAAAAGTATTAGGTATGCGACCTTGATAGGTCATTACAGAAAAAATGTGTTTTTTTACTTTTGACGTAAATAAGCATTTTAACTGTCAAGTAATTCAAAACGATAATGAGTATTTAATGGGATTTGTTGCGTCTCATTAAAAAGCAATTACGTAGCCCTAAATATCTCACTACAAGTGACCGGTGATTCTTTTACGTTGGTGAAATTAAAGAAAGTCGCATTAAAATTGCCTTATTTTGTTTAGACAAGAATTTATTAATATTTCTAAAAGTAACGTGGCTCTAATCTAAAGAGTACATTTTCACGCTGAATATAACATTTTTAGGCCTACGAATTTATTCGAGATAAGTATAGTTAAAGAGAGCATTTGACAAGAAGAAAATCTTAATAAATATTTATTTAAATTAGATATAAAATCCACATCTGGACCAATTGGTCTAAAAAGAAAACTGGATTAATTCTAGCAAGGGGATCTAGGCGCGTAACTGATTTCAAGATGATAGAGCAATCTAATTAATTTCTTTTCTTGGACCCTTGAATCTATTCAACCTAAGCATCTTGAATCACAGCTCATCCATCTAATTAATTGACCTTGAAAACCCCAAGGTAACTTTCAAATGCTGAGAGATAGAAAAGGGGTTGAAAAGGTTGAGGATCAAATACCGGTGTATTCATAGAGCATTTATTAAAAAATTCCAAATTAAAAAAGGTAAAAATGGTACGAAAGGTATGACGGAGGAAGCGCAAGTGCAAAAAATAAATTGGTTTATTCTCAAAAACATCTATATGAAATTAAAGAATTTGTAACGGGCCAATTTTTGGCTATCGTTATCTTAATGCAAGTTTTGAATTTGTAAATATATTTACATTACTTGGGTATAGCTAGGCATGGTTGTTTCTTTTAATAATTAAATCTTGGTGGATTTGTCGATATTTTCTCCTTAATGTATAAAATAACAAATATCCGTGTATATATTTTTATCGTCTGTAATGGGTATATAGCCATATCAATTTTGTTTTATGCGCAACGCGATCTTAGGTCATTTCCGTTCCTTCTACCTTCCAGTGCATGTCGTATTTTAAATTGACTTTCCTGCGTAAGATATGCAACTACTTTTAATTACATTTTTGTATTAGCATATTATATTTAATAGGAAAAACTTTCCATTGTTTTAAGAAACCTGGCCTACAGTTAAGAAAATTTCGTATCGTTTGTAATTGAAGAGATATGGTTTTATTTCATTTTACGTAGCGTGACAGCATGACGTCCCGAAGTAAGAAAAGTGGTTTGCATGATGATGCAATTTTACCGTGAAGAGAAGTTCAATCAAGCTCCTGTGTCATTAAATATGAGGCCAGACTACGTTACGCCTGCTGTTAGTTAAGCCCGATTTAGTAGCCACAACATCAGTGCTTGTTGCCCTGGATTGAGCATTACGTTTACTTTTACCTTATCGAGATTGGCTTATCGTAACCTGGTCTTTATCATATTGTCATGAAATGAAGTTCTCAACCGCAATTCATTTCAATATAATGTATTAACTTTATTTTGAGTGTAAAACAAGTAAGTATACGTTTTTTAGTGCAAATTACGTGTTATTAAGTGGACAATTTAGATGAATCGATTTACGAGTTTTAGAGTAAGGCTAGTCTAATAGTGTTTCGAAAGTTGTAACTAACTTCGATTGTTGTTTTCTAAGCTAAAAACATTTGAGTTCATAACCTTACTTCAGTCACATTTGTTGGCATAGGTCAAACTGAACTTTGTTATTACATTGAACAGTTTACAGTTTCAGTCATCTTTCATGTTGAAATACTTCTACGTAAAAATAGGTTATACATTATGTATAGTTTATGTGTCAATAAAGAATTAGTTTACTATCGTAGAGCTTTTCAAAAGGATAATTACTGTTTTATTTGCTTTTATGCTGAAATGAATCAGCAGACATTATTTTGTTTTATTAAATATACAATTAAATGCAGCTGTTTATTAAGATTACATGTGGTATTAAAGTACAACTTCCTCAAGTTTTGTTGCATTTTAATAATTTAACCTATAAAAATTGAGCCTAACGATATGATTAACTGAGTATAGTTATTGAAATATCTCTGCATCCCTTACGACCTGATAAAGAAAAGAGCTCTCAATCTACAGTAAGTTTCGTAAGTACCTTGCTGATCTAGAGCGTGGTGTAAACTTACCTTTCTATTTAAGCGACAATTACTCTTTGTTGAAGTCGGCTTCCAAGAGAAATGAATTATTTAAATTTGATTTCTTTTATTTGTTACAAATGTAATAAAGAGAAGTGAATTGGAACTTTAGATTTTCACATGGTAGAGTTCCATCTTGATTCTCGGTTAAGAAAAACTGCAATTGGAAGGAATTTTTGTAGATCTAATTAATCTCATTGTCTTGCAAGTAGTAATTTTAATTTTTGAAGTGAGGATTGCTACGTATTTTTCTAATAGTAAGTTTTAACATGATTAATAATAGTGTCTACAGTTTCAGTGAAGTAGGATACCGCTAATTGATTTTAATTTATTAATTTGAAATTAATTGCAACGTGCATCTTTCCGATCTAATCCACTTTCACCTAAAAGCGTTTACAAAGGCGAGATTTTTGCTTTAATGCAGTAGTTGTAAAATTTTAGTTACTGATAAAGTAGTTTCCGACCGTCTGTACTATCATTTCCAGAAGTAAAAATGAGTGAACTGTGTCCCTAGTAATGAGTCACCAGATGACATCAAATAATGTGATTCAGCACAATAGCTATTGAGATACCGATAGGACAAGGAAACAATACTTCTTGCTCAAGTGAATGCATGACAGAACTTAAGGACTAGTCATTTATGAGCCTAATCGCTCTCATTGGAATACGAACAACGATATCAAGAGCGTATTGGGAAGCACCAACACAGGGGTGAGAATTATATTTTATATGAGGTCGAATTTGGGTCTTGTATAACAGAAATGGTTGTCAAGAAGTAAAGTACTGGTTAGATCTGTACAAAAAGCCTTTTTTTTCGAGCATGTGCTGTGCAGCTGACAAAAGATGCTCAACCCCTGATACATTCGAAGATACAGTCATTTCTTAGTAATAATATTCATTAAATTAGATTAGATCATCACTTCCCCTATTAATTGAAATGGCCACAATGAAGAGTGCTGTCGTCTTGAAAGCAATAGTTCGGCTTAGTCATTGAAATAAGATCATTTATGTATAGGAGAAAAAGTGTAGGAGCTACTTGCTGATTCCTGTCGCATGTCAGCGCTAATGCCAACTTATTTTGAAAAGAAGCCATCAACTACGACATGTATTCGTCCTTTATCAAGAAAACTAAAAACACAATTAATGAGCGTATTGCTTAACCCAAACTAGGTGAACTTGGCAAGTAAACATTTTTATGCCAAACTTGGTCAAATGCTTTGGATTAATTATGGGAGCTTGTATCGTAAATGAATTGGTCTCTTAGAGTATGAATAAGATTTGACTTGTGGCACATCTTTTCTGGAATCATTAAGACACGTGTCTGATGCAAATACATCCATAAAAAGGTTGGCATTATCTACAGCTACAGCCTTTCAAATAGATGACAAACTTAGTTAAAAGATTAATTTAAGTAATGAAACTTTACAATTGTTCTGATATAATTGGTAATGTAAATTGTATTAAGATTGATAATATAAAATAAAATAATCAAAGCAGTCATTACTTATTAAATTTTACACCTGAATAGTAAACATAAGCGCATGACAGTTATGTGATTAAAGTGTTCTAAATAGTGCCTGCATTATGAAAATGATTGATTAGTGAAAAAAGTCAACCAGTTTTACATGATATTGGTGAATAATTTACAATCATCATCATTTGGATTACGACCAGTTACAGTGATGAGTTAATAGTTATGTGAAGAACCTGACACATATTGAATAATTAATAATATAAGCAAGATACTCTTTTATGACTTTGAAATCATGACAATGGTCGCGTGCTAATACAAATTTCACTTTTTATTATTCAATATATACATTATTTGTATAAGCGAATCTTTTGAGTATCGGAACTCGGCCAGGGATGATAAGTATAATATAAGAATAACAATTGCAGTGGACCATGAATATTATTAATAAATTTGTAA
The DNA here is from genome assembly GCA_036346205.1 of Vesta saturnalis. Lineage (NCBI taxonomy): Eukaryota > Metazoa > Arthropoda > Insecta > Coleoptera > Lampyridae > Vesta > Vesta saturnalis. The sequence goes on from JARFJB010000896.1 coordinate 718,979, forward strand.
CAATTGTAATGTTTAATTTGAAGTTTTAATTGAATCATACCAATGTTAATAATTTAAACATTGTCTTTATGTTAAGTTTGGAAATGAATACATAGATCAAACTTAAATTACTTAACCTGGAACAACAAATAAATTTCAGATTGTGTGAAAATTAATTGCAAGATTGCACACAGGCCTCTCTTAAATTAGCATGCAGAAATCAATCCTATCTGTACACCCTCTATATCTTCTATGGTTACAAAATAGTAAATAAGCCTAAATATGTTCAGTCATTTACAATGGTGGAATCAACAAAATATTTTATATTCGCAAACGTCATGTGGTTCACTCATTTCTATTTATACCATTCCAATTACATTTTATGCTAAAAGAAAATTGATATTTCACATTATATGCGCACGTGTCGTTATTTTACAAAGCTAATTGCTTTGCATACAAAAGGGACAAAAAGGCGAAATATATAACAATAGAGACTAATTAAAAAAAATTACATCAATTAGAAACTTTTCTTTAATTATTTTTTATTTTCCATCTTGATCTAAATCAGCGCAGAAAAAATTTGAAAGGAAGTATGAAAAATTTTCTGTTACAGGAACGTACATCTTTTGTTTAAGTATGTCTATGATGGTGATTAATTCAATATTCTGGATTTATATCCACCAATATGAAAATGTGAACTTTCACTATCATTATATTTAATTAAAATACTTAGTTTTGAGTTTTTTAAATGGTGTATTTTTCTCTTTATATTGATATAAATTTATACGTTTCGATAACAATTACAGTTATCGTCCTCAGTAAATGGTAATATCTATAAGAATAACTTGAAATGTTAGAACAAATGTACAAAACATGTAAAAGATGAAAACGTAAACATAAGCCTGCTTTATACGTCTATCAAACTGTTATATTGGTAGTTGGCTTATGTTTGCGTTTTCGTCATTCCATATTCCATTAATTTGTTTTAACACCTCAAGTAATTCTTACAGATATTACCATTTACTGAGGAGGATACCTGTAATTGTTATTGAAACGTATAAAGAGAAAAATACACCATTTAAAAAACTCAAAAGCTAAGTATTTTAGTTTACAATTTTGTTTAAAGCGTTTTTAAAAGCTGTATAATTTTAATTCTAAGAAATTAACATAATAGTACTATATTTTTTGTTTGGAGTAACATTTTTGAGTAATTCAATATTTTTTGTCTGATTTAGAAACACATCAATGTTATACTTATAATAACTGTTTTAAGACGTAACCAAGAGTTATTCCGACATTGTTTTACTTTTTCCTGGGTGCGCCTAAGGGTATACCGGCGCTAGTATATGACTATATATACGCGCTCAGGTTGAGGTCCCGAGTAGAAAGGTTAACTTTAACAGATTACTTGCAGACGTCATTATCACTATATCTTATAGTACAGTGTTAGGCGCGATTAGGAATAACAAAAAAGAAATGAAGTAAAGAACTGCTTAATCCAAAGCTACAGATATTGACGGTATTCACGAAGGCCGACTAACTTCTGCGGAGAGAATGAGACTAGATAAGGCAAGGGCGCCAGCGAAAAGTATCTCTTCTTTGGAGTAATGCGATAACATTGGATTAAACTTGCGCAATATTTTTTTTTTATGATTGTGGACCTGAACAGGCTGAATTTTTTTCACCTAAGAATAAAAAGATGTTATTTAATCTGTTATTAATATTTATTAGAGTTGGTTTTATCAAAGGAGATTGCATAATTGTTATTAAGATTATTATTACATTTCTTTTAATCCCATCTACAGATTGTGACCTAATTTATTTATACATTGGGGGTTGCATTCTAATAAAAGGTCCTAGTCTTGTAAGACGGGAATCTGTTCGCGGGCTTCGCCCCTGTCATAAAAATTGTATTCTAATAATGGGGAAGAATTAATAGATAAGATAAGACATGTAAAGATAACAAGTGTTTTCATAATAAAAAGATGTTATTTAATCTGTTATTAATATTTATTAGAGTTGTTTTGATTTTTATCAAGAATATAAAAACCTAGTCCTTAAACGATTATATTCTATGCAGTCTTTAATGTTGAAATTTAAGCGCTGAGTTTAAATATCATTCTGATCTAGATAACTATTTTTTACAATGTGTTTTCGTAATAGGGTTCATTATAAAAGAGGCTGCATAATTGTTACTAAAATTATTATTACATTTCTTTTGAGTTCCATTTGAGGCCTTTACCTATATACGAATTTTATTACAACAACATGTTTATTTTTACCTTGAGAAGTCACTTTCAAAATTACACATAATTAAAAATAAGTTTTGTTTTTTATGATTGTGGACCTGAACAGGCTAAATTTGGCCTATCGTGCTAAAACACTCAGGAACACTTAGGAGGATGGATAGAGGGATAATGAATTGCCAATAGATGCCTATGAACAGCTACCTTAAATTTTCTCATATCATAAGTGAGAGGAAAGCAGGAACTAGGGAGATCATTCCAGAGTTTAGAAGCCGTGTAGAAAAATATGGATTGCGCCCATTTGGTACGAGAAGTGGAGATTTGTACTGCATACTTATGATGTGAATGAGCGAATCGAGTGTTCTCGTAAAAATAGCCCGAGATGGTATCAAAGACTATAATTCAGCAGCACAATAGCCGTTGTAATAACGATAATACAAAGAAAGAACTGAAACCATCCTTCTATGTTCAAGGGACTGTATATGTGAAGTTAAGGACGGGTCATTTATAAGCCTAATCGCTCACTTTTGAATACGATCAACGATATCGAGAGCGTATTGGGGAGTACTAACCCAGAGGTGAGAATTATATTTCAGATGAGGCCGAATGTGGGCCTTATACAGCAGAAGGAGTTGTCGAGAGGTAAAGTACTGCTTAGATCTGTACAAAAAGCCTATTTTACGAGCAGCTGTTTTGGTAGCTGACAGAAGATGGTCAACCTATGAAATAATCCATAACGGTAGCTTCAAAAGATATAAAAATAATTACCACCGAAATTTCTACCACACGTAATAAACTTTATTCTTGCGATAATGGTCAATACAAAACCACACACACACACACACACACACACACACACACACACACACACACACACACACACACACACACACACACACACACACACGCGCGCGCGCGCACACACGCACACGCGCACGCACACGCACACGCACACGTACACGCACACGCACACGCACACGCACACGCACACACACACTCTTATGATAATTTCTAGCACAATATGAGAAATTCATGAACATTTTAATTAACGCGTAAATGTGTTACTAAAGGTTCGTAGCAGAGGATTAAAGGGATATAAAAATTACACAAAATAGTAATTGAAATAAGTTTGTCGAAGAACTAAATAAATAAAAAAAAGCTACACGGAATTGTGCGATAATTACCCTGTCCTTTTTTTTCCTTTTGGCTAATTAAAATATATAAGCGTACTCACGCGTTTTGAGGCTGTCAAATCTCTGTAATGGCCTTCAAAGAGACATACTCTAAAGTATCACCTAAATATTACCACACTATGAATATCGGCAATCGAAATTTATTAAACATAGATTTAACTAGCCGCGTGTTAAACAATGACGAGGTAAACAAAACCACGGTATAACATACGCAGAATATACGTTACTACTACAAAAAAGAAAATAGGTCGTTCTTAATGGTAAACTGAACTACATAATTTAATTTACGACAAATAAAGAACTATCAACATCAAGACCGCAACAAAAAAAAAACAAATGATTATCAGTCAACATTCACGAAACACAAAAAGTTTAAATCCTGCACACACACGAAATCATACTTACGTGAGTCCGATAACAAAAAGTAGATAATGCTATACGAACTGTGACTTCAATTGAACCCGAACAGCTGATTTAATCTCCCTATAGGTTGACAACAAAGGCTTTAAATACGGCAGACAATCAAGTAAATTCGCCGTCAGCGATACACTTACGATAACCAATAGCCCATGGATAGACGCGTACGATAATAGACGTAAACTATTAATACAGCTCGTTAGATAATTTAAAATGGCTCACTAGAAATGACAGATGGAGATTAGTGGAGAACAGAGATAAGTTATTAATTTTTGGCCCTAAAATTACGAGATAATTTCAGTGCCACAATTCGGTACACCGATTTTAATTATCTTGAACACTGTGGCTTAATCCCACACTAATGAGGTATTCAATAATTTGCCTAATTTCAGCATTCACAAAATGATTGAACTTCTACTTTAAAACATTTTATAAAAGTGAAAGTGAACAGTATTAATAGTTGGAATTTTCCAATACCTATCGAGCGTCGTATGAATGAAGCGTGTGTTATAGATAAAATTTTGATTGTCAAACGCCAACAGATAAATCCATATAAACGCATATTAAATTTGGAATTTAAATGTATTTTCATTCATACAGGGAGATGCTTTAGAATTATGGCCTAAATACCAAGTCGTAATGCAAAATTAAAATGTAACAAAAGTGGTGATTACGGGACTAGCCGCGGTTGTCGTTAACACCCTAAAATGCGACACCCTTGTTGCTCAGATTGCCGTTCCATCCACCCAGCAACGACGCACATCGGCTGCTACCACCCGAAGGGAAGAATACAGTATCACCAGCACGTCACTAGGTGAGACTCTGCTAGTGGTTTCCTCGACATCCACAACCGTTTCTGCCACTAAGCAGGGAAAGACAGATCTCCTTCCCGGATGCACCAGCTGCGATCAGTTGATCACGCAGAAAAAGAGGCCGAAGAAGACACCGTGTAAGATTATTTTGACGCTCTGGGTATATGCAGGCGCACTTTTGTGCGTAGAACGTATTTTGGACGGTAAATGAAAGTGAGTTTGCACGACAAAACTTTTTTGTACAAAATGTAAATTAGTTTAAATGCTACACCACTGGAACTTTAGTAGAGCGTTGTGTATCATGTAAAAGAGTATTTAAATGTTGTTTGAAGACTTTTGAGTTGAATCTATTAAATTTGATTGAGAAATAATCTTTTGGTAAAACCTCTATTGAGACGATAACGGTTAAATGTTACCGGAATTTGTCATTGTGTGCAGTGGATTCTGCAATACGGTAATAAAATTGTTGTAAATCTGTGAATGAGTGAATTTATATGTTTATAGTGTAGAAAAGAATATGCATGTATGTTTTTGCTTCTATAAATGTCGTAACTTTGCGCGATAGAAGTATTGTATGCATGTTCAAGGAGAAATGATGTTAGAATTCGCTAAATTGTGCGGAAGCAAAAATCGCGTGTATGTATATGGAGTGAATTTAAATGTGAATTAAGGGTCTTTTCGAAGAGTTGTAAAGAAATTCAAGATGACTGCGATTTTATCGTACTGGCTGCGTTAGTTCCGTTTCAGACTTTCCACACGGCAAATAAGCGCAGTGGAAAGCTCCTTTGGGATAGGTCGATTGTGATTTTAGTGCGAAAAATCAAATGACGTTAAGCAAAATGGATGACCGCGGGTATGTAAGGGAGAGATTGCTGGGATGCACAAAGCGACGCTCGGCAAAGAGCTATACTAAAGGGGCGGCTGCGCGCGCGTATTTTGTGAGGTCACAAAAACGATCTGTGCTGATCTCTATTTGTAAATAATTAGTGTGGTAGTTCATATTAGTTTACTGCAAAAACCCATTTTGGGGATGAAATATTTAAACATTTCAGAATGAAAGGATTAATTTGTGAATTGAAAAAAAATACCACTGAGTTTTTTTCAAAATCAGATTTAAAGTAAACAGCGAACATCGAATTGGAGGTATTGTGTATACAGAACCGCGTGACGTAAAAAGAAACCTAAAGTGATTCTTTATGCAACAAAGTTGTGCTTAAACACGTATGAGTTAGGTTAAGCAGTATCGGACATAAATAGTATTAATTTAGGTATATGTGCGATTATAACAGCACTAAATCTACTGTGTTGAAACATTTAAGAATTTTAATGTTCAAGTGTAAATAAATATATATTGTGACTGACATTTGTTTTTCGAGAAGGACATATCGTAAATCAGAAGTGTGGGTACACATTAAGGATTAATTACAATGAATTAACCCAGTGGACACATACCAGATAAAGGACTACGGTCCTTATTTATGTAATAATTTTAGAGCTTTTAATAGTAGAGGTTTGATTATCATTAGAGGTGTCAATATTTATATTGTAAGTTTCATTTCGGGCAATAAGGATAATCAATCTGCATTACCGTTATAATATGTTTAGATCATAGAATTGAGGCATTTTTAATCTATAAGCAATATCTGTAAATGTTTTTAAAGGATTGGTAATACAGATCCATTAATTAACTTACTTACTCCTAAAGATATAACTAATTACATTCCAATGTTTTAAAGTCGCGTAGTGTACCAGTAGTTTAAAGAAGGTGTGCACCACGTCGTTCATTGAAATTACCTGAATACAACAGTGTATTCTGTTTTCAACAACGTGTGTGAACGTCTTTCAGTCAACGATGGCCAGGTAAGTTATATGATTTAAATTTAAATCATATTTCCGGACTTTGTAACCTGTAAAATGCAACTGGGACATATACATCCCAATAGCGTTCTCCTATGGGTGATACAGATCCCAGCCGTTCCAATTAGAATATTTTGTTTCAGAAAAGGGCTATCTGAAAATGAGCTCTAAGGTATAATGAATAATTTTTCAGATGTTGAGCCATTCGGGGATAGTGACTCGGAGTATGAGATGAGTTCGGAGAACTTCAGCAGCGATAGTGAAAGTGATTTAAAAATCTGCCGCAAGAAAGAAAATTCATAAACCTACATATTGGCCACGAACAGAAAAAGATAAAAATCCACAGTCCTAATCCAAGTACCTCGACTTCTATCAGTTCAGCAAAAAATTCAACAGAGTCCAAAATTGAAGGTCATACATCTATCGATACTTCTGCTGCAGCTATTGATGTTCTGAAAGGCCGCACATAAGCTGTACCGACAGAAAAATTCGTGCCGATGATGTGTATATTTGAGAGCCGAAGTACAACTACTATGCTAACCAATGTTGTTAGAATGCCTGTTTTGATATATTTTCTTGAAATTATTTCCAAAAAGTCTCCTAAACTGTATTGCTCAGTGTACCAAAGGAAGGCTGGATATATTGGTTCAGAAATTTGATAAAAAGCAACAAGACGCGAATTCACACGAAGGTATGGTCATATTGGTCTTCCAACGCTGTAGCATTCTATTGCTGCTATTTGTATTTGAATTGGCAGAATATTTGATCGCCTTGGGACCACAGAGTACAAAACTGGCCAGGAAAAGATCACCTAAATCTTCCCGGATGCGTTTGAATGTAAGAGATGATTTACCTATCATAATGCAAACCAAGGAAGATATGTCAACGATGTTTGCAACGAAAATTAGAGAAACGCACTTCAATCATTTATAGAGCACGTGCAATACCTTTATTCCCAAATTGTTTCTCATCACATCAAACATGGTTTACTAGATTTTTTCTTAATTCACTCAAGAATTTGGAATTGATTCTTGGTTTGTATATTATTTTATAATGTTATATCTTGAGTATATTTGTATGGATATGTCCCAATAAAACACACTGGTGAGACACGTCTGCCCCAAGTCATTTTTGGTTATAGAGTGTCTTCACAGGGTATTTTGGTAAAAAATAGCTTTTTGAGATTAATACGGAATTGGGGCTACTATAACCCGTTAGTCCCGAAATTGAACAATAACAACAAAATACTTCTAAACATATTTTCAATGCCATGTACTTAACTTTAAAATCATTGTACTGAAATTATTATTATTATTATTATTATTTGTTTTTTTTCTGAGGGTTCGACTGCTATGGTCATATCCCCTTTGTAGCTTTTAATTATAGAAGAAGTGAACAAGTAACTCATATTTCATTGAATACTTTGATTGCTTTAAAAAAATTAAGTACATGCCTCACGGTCACTGTGTTACTGAAATTGTTTGTATAGTTTGCTTTCCAACTGATACCGCATTCTCTGAGATTCATAATTTGGACATTCATTAATTATGTTTTTTATGGTCAGAGTTACCAGCCACATGTGACATATAGGCGCAACTTCACCTTTGAGTAGGTGCTGATGCGTGAGTTTTATGTGCCCAATTCGCAAACGGTGTACCTTAGCGTTTTCTTCCTTTGTGGCTTCTTTTAGATCATATAATTTCTCTACTTCTGGCTTAATTGTGGAGAGGTGAGTAATTTCCATCTTCTTTGCCATTGTTCTAAATTTTTCTCCATTAGGTACATTTTTAGATCCTTCAATGCTATATAGTTGACATCCACCTGTGCTTCTAAGGTAGTACACTTTGCCGCGGTGTCTGCGATGTCGTGTTCTAGTATATCCACGTGACTAGGAACCCAGATAAATGTAAGTATTACTCCTTTTTTATTTAAATATTGATTGGCACATTACGTTCACAGGGTCTGTAGAGCATATTTCTGTTAATTGCTTTATAATATTTATGTAATCGGTTACAATGAGGAAGTGCCATGTTTCAATTTGCATGGAACAGAATAGTATTGCTTGCCATAAATCATATTGTTCCGCAAACTTTATTGACGCATATTCGTTTATTTTTCACGCATATGACATTCCATCAGTAGAGAAAGCACTTGCTGTGCCATTTTTAGTCTTTGATCCGTCTGTATATATAATTTTGTGTGCAAGATATTGGTTGCATATGTTTTTTCAAAGGGATTTGTTTCTAATATAGTTGGCAAGGTTACATTCATTCGCGTAAGCTCGTCCCAAAATCTAATTGATGCAGGGCGAGTTATTGTTGGTCGGTGTTGATAAGGCATTCTATCCATGTTTAAGATACCATTATTAGGATGGTGTGGTACAGACATAATTTTCGTCACATAGTTCACTATTATCTGCTGTCGGCTTATGTCAAGTGCCGGAATTCCTGACTCACAATGTAAACTTTCAACGGGACTAGTTGGGAATGCGCCAATACAATACCTTATTGCTGCGTTATGTACCACATTTAACGTCGATAAGAGTGATTTACGTGCCGAAGAGTACGCAATACACCCATAGTCAATCTGTGACAATATTAGTGCTCTGTATATGTTGATCAACCATTTCTGTTCTGCTCCCCACTTAGTATGAGGTAACACTTTCAATATATTTAGTTTTCTTGTGCATTTAAGTTTTAGTTGCTGTATGTGTGGCTTCTATGTAAGTGTACTATCGAATGTCAAACCCAAGAACTTTGCCGTTGTGGTACACTTTATCGGAGTGTTTACTAAATACAAAAGCGGGTCATAATGTGGTCTTCTTAGTTTGCAAAAGTGCGCACACTGGGTTTTTTCTATTATTACTATTATTATTATTATTATTATTATTATTATTATTATTATTATTATTATTATTTTATTATTATTATTATTATTATTATAATTATTATTATTTTATTATTATTATTATATCTTTTTTATAACTAAACACACGCGTCTTTGGTACCATGTTACTACACAATCTAATAAAATATTTCAATGAGCAGTTTATTGTAGCCTCAATTGCGAAAGTCATGACATACAGCAACTATTTTCACTTCATTTACACAATGCGTTTTGTCCTCTTGAACCTTCTTTCAGTAACTGTGTTGTGGATGAGTTGGACGCTTCGACGCTTACATGTTGAGTTACTGGCATATTTGGCTATAATCTGTTCCGCAGTCTCCATGAAATTGTGCCTTATCTACCATTATAGGTTATAAAACCGCTAGTTAAATACGGTATACGAGGGATGCGGTAAAGGTATTACTAGCTTCGCGCTTACATGTTGAGCTGCTGGCATATTTGGCTATTATCTGTTCCGCAGTCTCCATGAAATTGTGCTTTATCTACCAGTATAAGGCATAAAAGCGCTAGTTAAATAAGGTATACGAGGGACGAGGTAAAGGTATCAACAGCTAATTGGAGGGCTGAGTTTTTCCATTGACATGTCTAATGTATTTGATGAACTTAGTGGATGGACGCATGTATTACTACATTTACATAAAACGCTCATTATCCGTATCTGGAATGATGGTAATGCAGATTGATTATCCTTATTGCCTTAAATGAAGCTTACAATATAAATATTGACACCTCTGAAGATAATCAAACATCTACCACTAAAAATCTAACATTCTTACATAAATAAGTTCTGTAATCCTTTATCTGGTATAATGTGTCCACTGGGTTGATTCATTGTAATTAATCCTTAATATGTACCCACACTTGTCACTGATAAGCGGTCTTCGACGGAGTTTCATTATCTTAAATGTCCGTATTCCGTCGCGTAAGACAAAATGGGGCAATCTGATTTAGGATATGCACTTCTCCAAAAACAAATGTGAGCTACAGAATATATTTATTTACACTTGAACATTAAAATTCTTAAATGTTTCTACACAGTGGATTTAGTGATGTTATAATCGCACATATACTTAAATTAACACCATTTATGTCCGATACTGCTTAACCTAACTCATATGCGTTTAAGCACAACTCTATTTTGTTGTATAAAGAATCACTTTAGGTTTCTTTTTGCGTTACGCGGTTCTAATTTTGAAGGAAAACTCACTGGTACTTTTTTTTCAGTTCAAAAATTAATCCTTTCATTTTTAAATGTTTAAACACTTCATCCCCAAAATGGATTTTTGCAGTAAACTAATATTCACTACCACACTAATTATTTACAAATAAAAATCAGCACAGATTGTTTCATGACTTCACAAAATACTCGCGCGCGACCGCCCCTTACGTATAGCTCTTTTCCGAGCGTGTCTTTGTGCTCCCCAGCATCGTTGACTGAAAGACGTTCACACACGTTGTTGAGAACAGAATGCACAGTTGTATTCAGGTAATTTCAATGAACCACGTGGTGCACACCTTGCTTTTAACTACTGGTACACTGCGCGACTTTAAAACATTGAAATGTAATTAATTAATACCGAACACGGAACGTATGATGTCACTGTGTGTACAAATTTTAGAAGGAAACTGTATATATATATATATATATATATATATATATATATATATAGTTGTAAAGTATGGGAAGCACTGATTTAGTCATGAATTTGTAGTGAAATTGGCGAGTTGGGTTTATTAGAACGTACAGTAAGCTGTTTGATATTCAGTTTAATGGTTAATGTTTAATTATGAAGATATAAAAGTTGTGATTACATATGTAACGGATTTTAGTACGATTTGTTCACGTTGGTTTTGATTTGATGTCAAAAGAATTCAAGAAAGTAGTTTTTATTTTAGTACATAACGGATAAGCCTGTTAGTAGTTGATTTCTGATTTGTTACTTTAGTTTTTAAGTGAAAAATGCGCCATTAAAAATTATATTTCTTTGTGGGTAAAATTACTTCATGAAATTGTGCTGAGATTTAATGTAACGACCCGATACTAGAATTTAGTTTAGATAAGGATTAGGAGTGAGGCGAATATAGGTCTTATAGCGAGTTAAGTTAGGTTTGATTTTGCAAGACACGGAGACGACGAAAACAGATTTGGTACTATAGGATTGAGTTGAACCTTAACGTTGGAAGTTTGTGCTGACGTCTTTTTCTACTTCGTGTACACGAAAATTCTCGCGTTTTTACCGCGCGAACTTTTTGAATGAATTTTCAGTAAAGGGATTGGCTAAGGTCCTTGAGTGTAACATGGCGAATTCTGGAAAGTCGCGAAAGGGGCAAGTAGCGAAGCATGATTTAAGTAAGTCGAGTTAAACCTCCCTTAAGCTGTGTGACGTAGTTATGAGTGGTTGATATCCTGTTTTGCGTTCTCGTATTTTTATGGGGAGCTCGAAGATCACACATTATTTTTTGTGTAATTTTGTTTTTCCGGTACAGTAGTATCATTTAAGGGAAAGATAAGCCTGAAAGGCCAAGTAAGTAGAGGATTGGTTTAATAAACTTGTGTTTGTTAAAGGGTATCACTTGCGCATGATATCGTAGTGATTATTATTGGTTCAATAAATTTTTGAATATCGTAGAAAGTAAAACTTAGTGAAGAACGCCTATCGATTAATCCGACGAAGGAGATCTCGGCCCTTATTGTAACGCATTTATGAAGCTATTTAATGATTTATTTACTTAAATCACTTTCTATTACTGTTGGCCGCTCTGGTGACGTGTCTAATTAAGAAAGGGCGTGTGCCGCATTATCTTGTCGAGTGGAAGTTGATTGTATACATGGACTATTTTTGATTTATGCTGTAGACGTTGGTTAAAATTAATTATTGAGATTACTTTAAGCGTTGGACTTATTTTGCAAAAAGAAAGTTTTCAGATTTTTAAATTTTTTTTAATGTTTGGTAATTTAGTATTGTTGACCAGTATGTATTAGTCTTGAATGTTTCATATTAATTAAGATAGGGACGGTGAGAGTCTTATTTGAAGTAAAGATCAATTTGAATCTGATTTCAAAATGTTGGGGCCTTAATTAAATTTTATATAGCAACAATATTTAAGGGTGAGTTAAAAAAATATTTAAATCTAGTAGTGCCGAAGAGTGAGAACTGTCCTATGGTATTATGGAGCATTGCGTTTCAGATACGAGCTAGGCAATTAGCGCGCATTGTGGATACGCTCCGTTGGAGTTAGCAGAAGTAGACTCACACTAGTGCACTTTCTTTTGTTTACGTAATTTTGACCGGATTAAAACAAGGCGGCGCCCAAAACATTATCCGATTTGATTTACTGTTTAACGTAACTACAAAGTTTAGTTAAACTCACGACCCTAACGATGAGCTAGTTGGCCCTTGCAGTTACCTGCCTGTGCGATATTCTAATGCCGTTTGAGCCCGTTATAATTCTCATGTTGAATCCATTGCTTAACAACCCAATAGTATATAATAGTAATATAGTTTGAGGCACATATATCCCAATAGTGTCTTCAGATCCCCAGTATTTTGGAAAAACTAGTGAAACGGTTAACGGAATAGGATTAGGGTTCTTTTTTGAGTACACATTAAAACACTATCTATTTCTTTCTATCGTATAATATTAAAAAGGAAACGACATAAGTTTTCGTTTCAGCGTAAAAATATAAAGTGTTTCTGTTAGTTGGCAACACGCTGAAACGAAGACTGTTTCGTTTTTTTTTTAACATTATGTAGTGAAAGAAATATATAGTGTCTTAATGTGTATTCAAAAGAAAGGACTCTAATCCGATTTCGTCAAGGGTAATTCAAATGGACTACATTGTTATAATTGCACAAATATTGGTTCTAAAGACAATATTGATGTAGGAGAAACGTAGACAATTAGTAAAATATTTGACTAAGTTTCAATAAGTACAATAATTAAGTATGTTAACTAATTTTTTTAAATTAATTTAATTTAGCGTTAGAAAACGCATGCTTATAGAATGGGGAATGTTATATATTGTTCATAGTATAAGAAAATGAGATATAGAAGTTTTTACACGAGTACTTGCTTTTGAATGAGTCTTACAGCTTTTCTAACGATCCTTCCTAACGCAAAATAAATAATGCAAGACTATTTGTAATGCAATTAAAAATAGTAAAATGTAACTTATAAAGCTTTAGTTCTACCAAATTTATGTATTTAAACGTAACGCTACGAGTTTCTTTTTACATTGTTTTAATGTACTTACAGGAAAAGTTGGTCCAAGTTCTGGCATTGAATAATTGCTATACTGTTCGATGATACATTTAACTTTACTATGGTAATGTTGCATTGTAGCTAATGACCACCATTGGTTTAAATTACCATGTTGGTCGTATCGCCTTCCTAAATTGGTAAAAAATTAATTAACACTCGCTGATGTAAATAATTATAAGCCTTACCTTGATCATCAAATCCATGTGTAATTTCATGTCCCATTATGGCTCCGATAGAACCATAGTCAATTGCGCTGTTAAAACAATAGTATCTAATTAAAGTAACGTTTTAGATGCTTGAGTATAATTTAATTGCATCAATACGAATAAATCAGAAAGAACACAAAAAAAAATATATATATGCGAATAATCAGAGGAAATTGCCTGCAGATATTAATGTATTACGGGTTTTTTCCTGAAATCTTCTTTCTTAATGTATTCTTTTAAAACACGATGCCCGAATTATTCAACTTCGATTTTAATCCTCTTACCATGTAATATGTAGAACATTAAAATCAGATTTTACTAATTGCTTGCGTTTAATACAGACATTTGATTAAAAGCAACATTCAAACGAATGCCTATAATTTATTATTTAACTGAAAAAAAAAATGGTAGTAACATTGCATTTTCTTTGATATTCGACTAAATATTTACTCATACTGTTTTATTAAATTGACTGACTTTTAATCTCATCGTTATACCCACCAAAAAGGAATTGGTACTTGTACTTTCTAAGGTAATAACGTAATAAATTAAATTTAAATTAACTACTTCTTTTTATTTTTTAAAATGCTAACAACCAATAAATGGAAAAGGTATAGTTTATTTCAGAATGTTTACTTTTATTATGTAACAGGACATGTTGATATATTTGCTAGCAGCCATAGTGCCGAATATATCAAACTGAACAGTTCCGTAGACATTTCCACAAATGATCACAAACACTCATAGAAACTATAACGCGGGATTTAAATAAAGCAACAAATACATTTTAAATTCTTATATTACACATATCTGCCCTGCCATCTATTAAGTGATTCTAGATCTCAAAGTATATTCAAAGGTCAATGGCTGAGTTCCGATATCCAAAAATTTAATTATAGAAATAATATTTCTAATGCACACAAAAATTCAAATTTACATTAGCACGCCACCATTGTCATTATACAAGAATATCTTATATATGTTGTTATTTATCCAATATGAATCAAATTCTTCGTGTATCCACTAATATAGCATTGTAACATGTGAAATTTGATTGACTGCTTCACTAATTAATTACTTATTTCAATAATGGAGGCGCGATTGACAACACTTCAGTCACATAATCTTCTTAATATTTGTCCTACATCTACGACTTCTCAAATGAAAAATTTAAGAAGTAAATTACCATAAATTGTTTATTTAAATTTATGGATTCTAATGATAATTTAAGTGAAAAAAAACCAACAAATTTGTAATGATACTTCCTCGGTATTACTTTATGTAGATTCACTTTAATTATAAACTGATTAGATCACTCATGCTATTGGTTCTTTTAAGGTTATGTTTTACCCCTTAAGATTATTAATAATGTAAAATGAATCACTGACCTTCAGTTATAAATATTGGTTTACATTTGAATTAATTAAGCACTGTATCAATCAGTAAGAACCATCACACCAATAATAGTGTTACAAACCCTGTTCCACTCGACGACAATGACAAAGTTTAATGTTAAGTTATGATTATTTAACAGTTCAAAAAAAAATAATAAAAAAAAATAAATTACCCAATTTACGGATGATACTAGACAATTGCAATTAACTTGTGTTCTGAGTGTGAAATGTGTTAAGGAGTATGCGACAATTAATGTAAATACGGTTAGACCATTCGTCACTATCATGTAAGTAGATAACTCACTATAACAGTGTCATCTACTTTAATCTGTACTTGGTGAGTGAACAATCACTAGGATAAATTCAAATTATTTATATTTTTTTTCAAGTTGAACTTCAAGTATGAATATAGCAAGTTAATTGATTGTTGCCATAGACATACACATATCATTTTAAATACTCCCTATCTTCCCTGCATAGCTACATAAATTAAATACGTATAAATTCAATGATCGGGTCCCGACACACAAGGTTATTTATATAATCCGGTAAAGTTATAACGATATTTTAAAATTCGTATTCAATATAAGCACACGGTCATTGTTTTCATCATTACACACGCAAAATAAGTTATCATCCAATATCTGTTATATCCCTTCAGATCACAAACACTGGCGATAACTCCAATACGGAGTAATCAAGTTGCACTGCTGTCTTTAACACTAATCCCAAAGAGCTGTTTTCACTTAGGCGTAAATAACTTGACATATATATTGAAGTTTAGTATTTTATTTATACTATTCCAATATAAATACACTTTACATACTTGTTAATCTCTGTAATATTATTTACCAAGGGCAACATTTAAACAAAATTTTAATAATTTGTGCGTTTCACCCTTTGTTTATGTAACCATGAAACGTTCCTATAACCGTTTATTTTGCCATATTTTATGAATTATAGACTGAATAAGCTATAATTTATTTAAAAAACATTATTTGAACACAGTAATCATTGTAACTTTTAATTCAACGTCACATATTTTAAATTACACGCGTTAATACAATTTTTATAATTTTAATGCCAGGTTCATTCTTATATAACCTTTAAGCACTTTTAACTTTTATATACAATCACTAATAGATTAATCGACCTTACTTTTAATAATTAACGCGAACAATTTATTAGCAACTATAAATTTTATTTGAGAACTGTTAAAATGACCACCAACAATCCCATGCTGATGTTAACATAAGACTTTCAAACGCGACCGTCTCGCGTTAATATAAATTGTAGACTGACTATTCTTCGTTTTAACTTTGCAAAAGGGTCTTAACTAAATTTTGCTTTCCCGATCAAAATCAATTATTACATTAATTTTGTTTTAGATTTCATATGTAATTCTCAGGGATTCACCCTAAAAAGTGCCGTCATTAAAGTTATTTTTGCTAAATTCAAATTGGCGTAAAAGTTATGTGTAAATTTTACATGCTAATTCGATTAACCAAAACATGACCTTTCAACCGCTGCTTAATTTGTTTTATTTCTTAACAATTCTTGCTCTTCAAACTAAAATAAGTCACAGTTTGATCAGTGACGGTTTGTTATATTTTGTAAATTCTGAATTGAATGTTAATTTGTTTTTAATATACTTCGCTTTAAAATTCATTCAATTGTTTTTAATGGTAACTAGTAAATTTATTTTTAACTGACTATACGATGTTATATTTATACAAAACGCTGTAATGTACTTTCAACCCCTATCCGTGGGGCATCTTAATACTTAAGTATCTGAATTTCTGTTACGAGATACATATTACTTTTTGAGTCAACAGCAATAGTAATGAATTTATTTGAAACATTTCAATAAAAATTGCATAGTTTCCGTTCTGATCATGCAACATACACAAAAATACACTCCCACAAGCACATGCTCCAGGAGCCACCACTAACGGTGTGTGGTGGAGGATGGATAAGCTCCACTCACCATCACAAAGACAACTATAATTACACACACACACACACACACACAGCTGTGCCGCATCACCGCCAATACGGCGCAACCGGGATCTATAAGCCCTCGAACCTAAAACAGGGTGAGCAGCAATCCACCCTGACATGGCCTGTCCATGAAGCGGCCAAGGTCTAGGGCCGTGCTCCACGTGACTTCTTACAACCTAACGCCCGCCTCCTGATTTCGACTATATTCATATAAAAATAAAAAATAAACATATTCAACCCAAAAACAAAACAAATATCGCCAAATCCGGTTACTGCTATACTCACTTTGCGAAGCAGCATTAAAACCTTTACACCTGACGGAGAACAACAGTTTTCTTCGAGTAACACGAGTAACGAAAAGAAGGCTTGAGGAAGAAAAACGTGGGATAATACCCGAAAGAACGGAATATCATATATATATATATATATATATATATTGTTTAACTGGTATCGCAAGATTCCAATTTTAATAAATTTCAAACTGCAGAATGTTATTATGCCAGTTTTACAAGATGGCCACAATTATCTGTTTAGCAACAGTCTAGTGCGAATATTAATTTAAGAATAATGATCACCATTATCAATTACTTAAGTATTGCCTGTTTCCCTTTTGTGCATTTTCCGATAGCAAAATTTTACTATGTAAAATGAGCCTGCTGTAGCAAATTTCATGCCCATCTTGGAAAGTGCCAAACTACTCTCTATCTCTACGCAATAACTTGTTGTACATCCATAAATAATTCCTTAGCTTAATTTGATACTTTGAATGGATATCCGAAAACGAAAATAAGTCTCTACGTGTGCTGTTAGATGTTAGGGAAAGTAAAATAACATCCTTGTCAAAGATTTCAAACCGAACCGATGTACCGACTAGTAGCATTAGTCGAATTTTGAGAAATAACAATTTTCGACCATTTAAACCAAAATTCATCCCTACACTTGAGGAACATGACTTTGACCTAAGATTCTATTTCTCAGTTTTTCAAGGCCAGACATAGGAGAACTTCAATTTTCCCAAACAGATGCTTTGGACAGATGAGGACACTTTTATTTTCAATGGGACTGTAAATTCGCAAAATTGTAGACGGTGGTTCTCTGAAAATCCCAATTTCGTCATCGAGTGCAGCGACTTGACTGGTTTACGACAAATGTTTTGTGTAGAATTGTGACAATTGTCCTTTCGGTTCATTTTTTTTTCGTGGAAACTCTGAACAATATTCAAAATCTTGAGTTAATGAATAGATCGATTTTTTAGACGAACTTTTTCCAAATATTAGGTAAAACTTATGATTCGAATTTGACGGTGCGACAATTAATCCAATAGTACAAATTAAAAATTTCTTGGTTAAAAAGTTTAATGGGAGATAGATAGGACGTTTTACCGATTACCCATGTACAACAGGGTCCCCAGATATGACCCCGCTTAATTTTTCTTTTGGGGACGCTTAAAAGAAAGAGTCTATGCCGAAAGATAGGAAGGAACATCGCTGAATTGGAAAACGGAATAAGAGGGAAGGAAATGCACGCACCTGCTAAATTTTTAGTAAATGATGTGAAGGATATTTTAAGGCGGACCATACTGTGCATGGAACGAGAAGGCCGACGCACGCACGCACGCACGCACCTACGCACGCACGCACCCGCACACACACACACACACACACACATATACGCGCACACACGCACACACACACACACACACACATCCACACATACGCACACACACACACACGGACACACACGCACACACACGTACACACACGCACACACACGCACATACACGCACACACGCACACACGCACACACGCACACATATGCGCACACACGCACACACACGCGCACACACGCGCACACGTGCACACCCACGCGCACACACACACGCATACAAGCACACTCACGCACACACACGCACACACGCACACACGCACACACGCGCACACACGCGCACACACGCACGCACACACACGCGCATACATACACACGCACACATGCACTCACGCACTCACGTACTCACGCACTCACGCACTCACGCGCTAACGCACTCGCTCACACATTCGATCACGCACGCGCACGCGCACACACACGCGCACCGCACACACGCACACGCACACACACACACACACGCACACGCACACGCACACGCACACGCACACGTACACGTACACGCACATGCACACGCACACGCACAAGCACACACGTACCCGCACATGCACACGCACACGCACACGTATACGCACGCGCACACGCACGCGCACACGCACGCACGAACACGTACACGTACACGTACACGCACAAGCACACCCACATGCACACCTACACGTACACGCACATGCACGCGCACACGCACGCCCACCCGCACGCACGGACACACACGCTCACGTACACGCACACGCACACTCACACGCACACGAACACGCACAAGCACACACACACACACACACACACACACGTACACGCACGTGCACATGTACTCGCACACGCACACGCACGCGACTCGCACACGCACACGCACGCGCACGCGCACCCGCACGCACGCACACGATCACGCACATGCACACTCACACGCACACGCACTCAGACACGCTCACGCACACGCACAAGCATACTCACACGCATACGCACACGCGTGTCTAAATAATATAGTAAACAAGGTAGCCTATATTTTAAAATGAGTTGTATGGACAAGTACTGCATATTTAGCATATTTACAAAAATGTATCTAGTAAAATAATTATGGAATAGACGCTGTATTAATAAGTGTTTGAAATGAATCAGAAATGAATATACTATACGTACTATACGTACTATACTTTATATACATACAAGACATCTTTAAATTGTTATTGTTAAATTGTTATGTATTCAGAAACGTTTTATTCTCGACGTCATATTGACTAGTTCGTGTTACATACGTGGCAGTGATAATTGTATTAAAAGACTTCTCAGTAAATTTGATTTTATTTTAAAGTACCTCAACGCGTGTATACAAATCCACTTATATTATTTTATACCGTCCCACACACTAAAACAAACAACGTTCAACTAGGAAGTGGCTCCAGTCCGAGCTTCACAAACATCCCCTTTTTTTAGAATAAATAGTAATCATTTAAAAGTAGCAAGTAAACATAATGGTTAAAAGTTAACTATAATTTTCCAAGTACTTAGGTAAATTAATTATTCTACCAAAAAGAGGTACATTTTTCTACACTTTGTTTTCTTACGCTTACCATGTCACTTTCTTTTCCCGCACTAAACACACTTTGTTCATGAATGTTTGGTTTACACGTGTCAACATTTGGGTTTTGGGTAAAAATCAGGATTGTTTAATTCCTCCTCTGACAACTGGCCATAAACTACATCTTTAAATATATTAGTATTTGCTTTACGTAACTATTTCTAATATAAGTTTTGCATGTCCTATCTAACCTTATAAAATAACTTTATGGTCTACTTTGGTCCGTTTTAACTACGCCCGGTTCCCACAGTTTAGTCCTTGGATTTTGTATACTGATGCATCAGTTACTAGATCTGATAAGTTCCTTGCATTCTGATTATAGTATGTACCTTGTTCAATTCTTTTTTCCATTCACAATCAGTGATATTGATGGGTATCGTAAACCGGGTCTACTTTACTCCTTGTGGTGTTACTTTACTCCATTACTTGAAAAAAGGTCATTACGTCTAACACGTGCTGAATATGCAAGTGAAAGTTACCTGTAGCTTATTACGAAAAAGTTTTTTATGATATATATATATATATATATATATATATATATATATGTATATGTATATAGTAGTTTGGAAATGTGCAAAAGAACTTTTAGATAATCATTTTTTTGTAGTGCTACAAATTATTTCGTTGACATTCCTGAATAGTATTCGGGGTTACTTTGCACCATGTTAACGCGGCGTAAAGTACCCCCCCCCCCCAAGTCAATTGTGTTGTAAATTTTATTTTATTTTATTCTTGCAGAATGCCACGACGATATAAAAGAATTCTGGGAAGTAGAAACTACGCAGACTACACACTGTCTACGTTAAAGGAATGCTTGAACGCCATTAATTCTGGTATGTCACAACGCCTTGCTGTTAGCACATATGGTATATGCCGAAAAACTCTTCACAACAAATTGAAAAATAAGAATTCAAGTAACCCAGGCCATCCCCCTGTATTTACAAAGGAAGAAGATTCATTTGTTTCTTGTATCATTATTATGAGCGATCATGGGTTTCCCCTAACTTCTGAGGATTTAAGAAATGTAATAGCATGTTACTTGCAAAAAATTGGAAAAAGAGTGCAAGCATTTATGAACCATAACAATAAGCCTGGAAGGGATTGGGTTACTAATTCTTACCTCAAGATTTGCAGCTAATATAAAAAAAAATATGGCCGATGTGGATGTTGATACAATTAATTCATATATACAATACCTATCCAAAGAAATGAATGAGATACCTCCCGAAAACATTTATGATTTTGATGAGACTAATTTGACAGATGATCCGGGAAAGTGCAAAGTAATTTGTAAACGAGGTGTTAAATATATTGAAAAAATTCAGAACACATCAAAAAGTGCGACATCTTTAATGCTGTGTGGAACAGCGAGTGGGGAGCTATTGCCACCATTTGTGGTGTATAAATCCGCGAAATTATGGACAACCTGTAAAGAAGGTGAACCGGCCAAATGTCGCTATACAAATAGCCCAAGTGGATGGTTTGCTGGAGCAACTTTCCAAGAATGGGTTGACACTATCTTGGTACCATCTCGGAAAAAGAAAAACGGTCGAAAAGTGGTCCTCTGTAACAACCTCTCCACCCACATCTCAGTTGAGGTCATCAAAATGATGGACGAACATGATACTAAGTTAGTGTGCTTGCTAGCAAATAGTACACACATTACACAACCACTGGACGTGGCATTTTTTCGCCCCAGGAAAAGACTATGGAGAGAAATTCTGTTAAACTACAAGGAATCGGGAGCAAGTGGAAAAACCAGAGTTAAAAAAATCTCATTTTCCTGCATTACTAAAGAAATTAATGGAAGGGCTGTCAGAAAACGTTGAAGTCAATTTGAAAGCAGGCTTTCAAAAGTGCGGCCTGTGTCCCCTCACAGCAGATCCACTGCTTGCACGGCTTAACAGAAATTCTCTTAATCAGGAGGATGTTAATCAATCCTTCTTATATTCAATTCAAGAGAAAAGAGTTGAGTGGGTGGGATTCCCCTTATCTAACAGGAGGAAGAAACTTAATGTTCCTCCGGGTAAAAGTGTCAGTGCAGACGATTTTATTGACCAATTATTAGCACCTGGCATTTCTCGACAAAAAAAGATGATAACAAAAAAGCACCCAAAAAGTAAACCACTTAAACACAGAGACTCTCTTGAATCTGAGAAGGAGAATGATCTATGTGATGATACTGACGACGAAGACATAGATCTAGAAGAATTTGTGGTTAGGATGAAAGAAAATCAAAAAGAAGAAGTTTTTAATGCTGTCATAGAGGGCGAACCTCTGCCTAAAAAGGCTAAATGGAATGATGTTGCCAAAAAAATTGGGGAATACGTTGTATTCAAGTACGAAGGCGAATTATTTCCTGGTGTCATAACAGAACTTGATGAGAAAGGTGCATTTATTTCAGCAATGCAAAAATCTCTGAAGTCGTGGAAATGGCCGAGCCCTAAAGATGAAATGCTTTATGAGTAGTTTAATAGTTTTTTGTACACTTATCTACATCATTTCTTTTACGTTCGAGTAAAGTGGCTATTACATTTTATACAAATATAAGTAGCCATTCTATTTATCCTATTGTTTTGAACCAAGTAAAAATTTTTTTCCCCGAAAAATGGTAGGATGGCGTAATTTAGGAATTAGTAGTAATTTAATTTACGCCAGCCAGATCAAATAATGCAAAATAAATTACTTTTCCCTATGTTTGTGCTACTATATATACCACAAGAACTTTACATTAATGTGAGTTGATGATAATTTGAGTTTTCTGGTTTTTAGTAAGTTATTTTTTTTAATTTCTACTGGCGTAAAGTAGGCTTTAAGGTTGTTTTTTACTAAAACCCAGAAAACTCAAATTATCATCACATCACATTAATGTAAAGTTCTTGTGGTATATATAGTAGCACAAACATAATTTAAACTGCACCGGTTCCACATTTTTGAATGTTCAAGTTCAACATGGGCTCAAAGTGGAGCCCATGTTAAACTTGGACATTCAAAAATGTGGAGTAAGGTAGACCCGGTTTACGGTATATATTTTGGTGTTAATAATTTCTCACCCACCGGTATTAATACCTTTAATTTTCTGCTAAACGGTAGTTCTGCTAGAGTTGTTTCTTTTTGTATCAATTGGGGCGTTTCTGTATTCCAACAATGCTAAAGATGTATCTCGCTTATCGCTTTCTTTAATAATTCCTTGACTGTTTGAACATACCTCTCGATAAATCCATTCGATTGTGGGTATGTAGGATTTGCCAAGCTAATAAGAAATTTTGAAAGTGTTGGTTTGAATATTGTGAACCCATATCTAAATAAAGTATACATTATATATTGAAATAAAACATAAATGTGTTAAAGAAATTCCACAATATTTTGAAACTTTAACAAATCTACAATTCTTTCATACACGTATCGTTAGGATTATCGTTGACAGCTACTTGATATAGTAAATATTTGAACAGCCAATAATAGGACTCTTTCCTGCACGAATGTGTGTGTGTTATATATATATATATATATATATATATATATATATATATATATATATATATATATATATATATATATATATATATTTAGGCTTCATAAAAGAAAGCTCAAAATCACATTCCTAAAATTATTAATTTGGAAGATAGTTCAGAAGTGGAGAATTTCCCAGATTTATTTGTTCGTTGACTGCTTTATACTGAGGGTCTATTAAATGTGTTTTAATGTCAAGCTCTTCTAAAAACTCAAGTGCTTGTTTCTTGTCACAAACGTGTAAGATTTCTGGTTTTGAGTTTGGTGTGGGTGAGTGTCCTGTGTTAATTAGATGTTTGGCGGAATGAGAGCTTTCTGCACCTAACCTCAAAATTTCTTAGAGATTGGCCGATATGACTGCGTAATTTTCAGGATATTTTAATTCGTATATACTTGACTTCTTTAATAAGGGTATTTTGTTTTAACATTTCATAAAATTGTGCTTACATCACCTTCTTTTATAAACTAGACAGAAGCAGATATTATTTTTCAAATATTATTTGAAATATTATTACAATAGATAAGCGATTTATACGTTTTACTTTCTTTGTTTGTTTTTATGAAAAATTAGTTCAAGTGCTACCTATTCTTTTTTTTTATCGATCATTTGATTTATTATATGTAATATAATTATAGGTAATTAGTCGATTTGGCTATTTGTTTAATTATACTAATTTCTTTATTAAAATTCTTTTCGCTCATTGGGACTGAGAATGCTGTCTGGATCATAGAATGGTATGCACTAAGTTTGTGTGAGACAGGGTGATAGAATTGAATAATTAGGTTTATTGTTATGAATGCATTCCACGAAATTAGGGTTTCAAAATTAAACCGATCAAAGTATACCTGGTTTTTTATGACTAGAAAAAACTTGTTTAAATTGGTTTAAAACAATTTCATGTGTTCATCAACTATTAAACTCCTACCGACTGCGCCTTGTTATATGTATGCCTGGTAGTGCATTAAACCTACCAAATATCAGTAAATAAAATTTTATTTTAAGGTACTTCAACACGTGTATACAAATCCACTTATTTTATAAAGTGCCACACTCTAAAAAAAACATCCCAGCTTCACATAACGGTATAGATTTGCTACACACCTGACATCTGTGTTTCCTGCAATTTTGCTGCCCTCAATACGTTCAGATCACTAATCAGTACATGCATATCATTCCAGTATTACATTCAATCCGTCTGTTGGTTAATTCCTTAAAATACTTAGCTCCACCTTTATTAATTGCGGGCGTTGATGATAGTAAAGGTTTGATTATTTGTATAATTTTGCTCTGACTTCGTCGAGTTTGCATGCTAACGTCATGACCTCAGCATGCAGCATTCCTAGCTTCTAAAGTACTTTTATAATTTTTTTTATATTTTGAATTTACTAGATTTAAAACCGGTTCATTCGTAATAACCAGATTGTATAAATCTAGAGTCCCTTTATACGTGATACCTTTAATAACCATATGGTTTCCTTTAATGGCAAAGGGAGTATTACTAATTGTCCATTTATCTGTTTATGTATCATAGCGAACGCTACAAGTATGATCTATGGCACCTTCAGGATCTCACATAATAAGCTCAACGTATATAGGAGGTAATTCATTGTACTACCCAAGAAATTCGTTCGAGTGGGGTTCATTACGTACTGCAGAAATAACTGTTATACTAAGAGTTTTTTGCCATGATTTCACAGAATTTACTTGCTAACATCATAATCTCGCTTTGCAACATTCGTAGCTTCTAAAATACTTTTATAATTTTTTTCTATGTTTTGAATTTACTAGACTTAAATTAGATTCATTCATAATAATACCGATTGAATATAAATATATGAATGATATACATGAACTAATTCGTAATCTGAACGTATTGAGGGCAGGAAACACAAAGGCCAGGTGTGTATCAAAACTATATGACTATGGATACCGTTATGTGAAGCTGGGACTGGAGTCACTTCCCAATTGAGCGTTGTTTGTTTTAGAGTATGACACGGTATAAAACAAGTGGGTCTGTATACACGTGTTGAGCTACTTTAAAATAAAATTTGATTTTACTGAAAAGTCTTTTAGTAAAACTATTACTACCACACAGACACGCACGCACGCACGCACGCACGCACAAAAGCACCCACGAACCCGCGCACGCACGCACGCCCTAACGCGCACGCACACACGCATACACACACACACACACACAGATATATATATATATATATATATATATATATATATATATATATATATATATATAAAACAATAACACATTAGTTTTTAAATATAAATCTGAATAATGTTTGTATCGCAATGATGTTTCAGACTTGAGTCGCATATAAATAGTTTTCATTGCTAACACCTTCGTTAATAAGATGACTTCCTTTGGCGGTTGAGCGGTTTCGATTAGTCTGTTCCAAGAATCAATGTATTTTTTATGAGAAGATACCAGATACCTTTGCGCACTAACAAATTAAATTCAGCGTCGCTACTACACGCGGATGTAGTAATAAGCTTTTTATCATTATCTAAGTAAGATGCTAGCTTGTCAATACAACTACTCATAAACCTAAAAGAAATCTAAATGTTATGTTGGTATTATCTAGTCTTGGTAAAGCATATATACTTCTTCTTGTTTAACGGTAAATGGGATAATTTTGTCGGGAAACCCATTCGAATGAGGAAATGGGCGTTATAACCAACCAAGTTATGGAACGCGAGAGAGACAGTATGTGGGTCTTTAAAATTTAAGTTGGAATCTTGATGTACCGCATCCCGAAACTTCCCCGTCAAATGGTTAAGGTCCCTAACCTTAACATGTGTCGGTCGAAAAGCCCGATTGATATGACAGACAATATTGTCGGGAAATCCATTCGAATGAAGAAATGGGCGTTTTAACCAACCAAGTTATGGAATGCGAGAGAGACGGTATGTGGGTCTTTAAAATTTAAGTTGGAATCTTGATGTACCGCATCCCGAAACTTCCGCGTCAAGTGGTTAAGGTCCCTAACCTTAACATGTGTCGGTCGAAAAGCCCGATTGATATGACAGACAATAGAGCGTTCAAAATTATCAATTTAGTCATAAATCAGCACCTTCGTGGGCACGATGGTATTGAGAATGCTGTTTACCCAGTTTTCAATCTTTTTTAGTTCTTCGATAAACCATTGTCCTCTCCACTGTACAAATGAAATTGTGATAACTAGTCATCATAAGAGCATTTAAGGCAATGCTACAGAGTACATGTTCATCACATATACGTGTGTTTTGATTATCTGCAGTTGCACATTTGTCTAAAATGCTTTGGAGGTCCGTGTGTAGTACAAATGGAACTTTTTCTTGGTATGCTACATATTTAAAGCAGGATATAAAGCTGAAAGAACGGCCCACAAAGAACAATAATCATCGTCGTTACTTTTCACATAACAACAACTTTTTTGACTGCTATGAAGTTGGTTACTTTAATATGAATTCCACCTTTTTAGAGGTACGTACCTGTTTACTTTTAAATGCAAAATTTCATGTAAAGCCCACCCTGTATCCTTTTCCGCAAATTCCCCCAATTTGGTTTGTTGTTTGTTATAGATATTAGTCTGATCCCACTACCACAAATCAGTACTAACATCAATACTTTAATTTTTAGATGGACTATTGTCCTATCGATGAAGCACCTTCACCGCCAGGATCTGGATACTGATTTCCTTAAAACTGTTATCGGTTTATAAAAACTAGTACCAGTTTCGCAAAACATCCCAAAGCAGATCAAAACAGATCAAAAACTGGAGGTTGTTTCCTAATATCTGATAATAGTTTCCTACGAACAAACGGCTATTTACTAAAAACAGGCGGCCGTTTCCGTAAATGGCCAACAAAAATCCACTTAACAGATTCATGTTGAACTAGTCTATGAGGTATATGCTGCTGTTATTTATTTTAGGGAACTTGAACAATACAGAGTATGTGTAAAAACAGTTACTTTTTGGTGTGTAGAAATTAATAATAATGACTCATTAGTTACAGATTCTATTGTCCAGAATTCATTCACAGGAGTTTTCAATATCTTGCTTTGATCAGTAGTTTTTTCGAGGTCAATGATTTCCCTCGAAAATATCAATGGGCCAGGCTAAAAAACCCTCACATCCGGTCTCTGGTGAATGAAATTTGGTTGCGTTTTTAGATTTCTAGAAATTGATTAACGGTTTGGTATGTCAGCGACCCTGAAGAGATCAAGCAACTTTAAGCTCTCCACTCCCATTTCCTGAAACTGGTTCTATTTTTGGATTTATACTGAATACGTAAGCGATTTCATGTACACACTAACAATGTACAGTATATTCAATAATGGTAGCAGCTTGTTACGTGTTTAATTGGAAAACGTTGCTTTTTGATAACGTTCGTCATTTTGTCAAATTTACTTACTAAAAATAGCAATTTAGTCTTAGGTTGAATTCACTATTTCGCAAATTTTTACGCATCTCTGATTGCATTTGAATTTACGTATGTAACTTTCGTACACATCTCTTATTTAGTTAAAATAAGTCAAAATAATACCTTCAGCGACATCTCTGAGATTTCGGATCATTTAATATAAAGCAGTTAAATAGAAACCTAGGAGCTTTTAAAGTCAAATAATACAAATACATATAATAAATGAATATTTTCTACACAATTTAACTTTTGGCAACAATGACTAAATAAACATTTTCTCAAGTTTGTAAAATTGATTTTTAAGGTGTTGGCCAATTTTTTTTTCTTCCTTTTAAGAACGCCATTGATGGTGGATGTTGAGTTTCTAGAGAATTTTTCGTTTCTGGTTCTGGATGCTGAAGCATCATTTTTTTGGAAAATTCTCGCTTAAAGTAATACTTTGTTAAGTAAAAGTATTAATAACGCTTTTAAAAGGCGGATATAATTGAAATTATACATTCGTCCACATCTTCGGTTTTCGTATACAAAACTATTCTATACTAATTCGTTACACATAAAGACACTTCAATCGAAATTACGTTAAATGTTCACTACTGGCTCGTTTGTCATCTGTAAGAGCATCTCCGTACTGCCTTCTTTTAGCATCTCTGTACTACCTACGTAAGAGCATCTCTGCACTACCTACGTTTCTAACGTCGTTCCTTCTTAAGTTTTCTGCTCACATTTTACTGTTACGTTGCATCCAAGTACCTGATTATCGCTGGAAGGCGTAAGAGCCTTGCTGACATCCATGACCATATACGTGAAGGCTGCTAGATCATTGGAATAGTACCCGAAATTAGCAAGATCAAGTAAGTAAACGTTTCAACAATAAAGGTCAGGTCTTTTTTTTCTTTTGTTTATCAGCTGGTTACACGATCGTGTTTCCAAATTTCAATTACACCTAGGAGGTTCTTAGTGAATTTCTACAACGAAAATAAATGGACTGATAATATTGATTTTATAATCAAATAATTGACAATTGTTACCTCTCAGTTAAATGTACATATTTAAGGTATTTCCAGCAGTTCCTTTTCAAAAAATTCTTTTATCTAATACGGTATATCACTAGTTCAGTTTTGGACTATTTTTTTGCACTCAATCATAATTAAAACTTTAATTGAATCCTTAAAATAGTTAGACCGCACCCAAACATTTTTAGCTTCCATTTTGACCTAATTAATTCTAGCTTCTGTGGCTACATTCAACCAACGATTTAACTCCTATTTTGATTGCAATATACCGGGTGTAACGATTACCTGTATTACGTGAACGACTGCAAATGTTAAACATTTAATTTTATATTTCCAATTTTTATCTCGTAATCTTTATGTGTTATGTACATTGCTTTTTTTTGTGGACAAGGTTGTTCGGGCCAGTTTATTTCCTATATATTTCTTGATTACTTTGTTTGTTACGGTAGTTATTTACTGTGGACCGAACAAGATTTCCAATTTACTGTATACTGTGTGAAGCGTAAGGCAAGCAAGTTCAATAATTAAGTATTTTTTTTCTTTATTAATTTTTTTTTTATCTTACTAAACATCCCAATGGGATTATGTGTTAAATTAGCCAATTCCGAATATGAACAGTAAGATCTTACAACGTCCGGAAGGGGGCATATAATAATTTTACTTTTTTTTATTTTGTGCCGTGGGCACAAGCTGAGGCTTACTGCTTGTCATCGTGGGCTTTGGTGGAATGTTAATTTATATTTTATATTTTACTTTATTCTTTTGTCAGGATATCGACAATAAAAATGACTTTATCGGGGGAATTTTCAACTCATTTCTACTTCCTCCTTTCATTCTTCTTTCTTTCTTTTTTTGGTAAATCCTGTTTCAGGCTTTACAGGGAGTATTTCCTTATTAAAGCCCGTGGCGCCTACTCATATCCAGTTCCTATCTAACCACATTACGATCACTTTAAGCTATACTTCCAAAACAACCACGCATCCGAGTGTTCTGCGGTCTTCCGACCATACGCCTGAGTTTATTCGAGCCCACTCATTCTTTTTATGCCATGTGATGGTTAGACACGTGGCAAGCTTTACACACACGCACTTTTTAAAAACAGATGTCGAAGCGGCTAACATGGTATTACAAAATTTTACCTTATGGGTTCAACCCACGAGGATAGCCGAGCAATACCGATCATGTCCAAAGCCAGTTACATGAGTCATTGATTAGGAATGCTTATTTTGCTTAACATACGGTGTATTATCGATTTCCCTCATCCAATCCTCGCTTGAGATCCAGGTTTTGTTTCTATTTTCAGATTTCGACTAATTAACCAACCTTCTTTTGACCTAGAAAAAGGTTAATGGTTTGGAATATCCTAGAACAACAATTTGGCCTTCAAGAGGTCAATAAACTTTCGACTCGTCCCCCCCCCCCCATTTCCACAAACTGATTCTAAGAATTGCAATATGATACCTCCAGAGGCCAATGAACTTTAAAAAAATCCCTTCATCAACCAGAAAAGAGCTGACGATTTTCAAACGACTGAACAGGTTCGTAGCTTAGAACACTGTCGAT
>JARFJB010000896.1:755000-940000 GCA_036346205.1 Vesta saturnalis
TGCTTTGGTGACGACAACACTCTTTATGCCCATTTTGCTCATAATAGTAATCCACCTCCTATCTAAAATCAAAACGTTAAAGCTGAAATTGCTATTTCTATCAACCGAGACATTCAACGTATCCTTGAATGAAGAAATAATAATCTGACTAAATTTAACGTTACTGAAAGTTAGTGTAGCCTTGTATCCGCCAAAAATGATGCATGATTTTCTGCTGTAAGCTTAAATGATTCAGATCTCAAGTTTTCAAGCTCTATTACTAGGTTGAGAATCTATCATGGGTTGACCGACTTCTGTCAATTACTAAAGCAGCTTTCCTAAAATGGAATTTTGGTACATATCTAAGCAGTACCTTACACCCCGACAACACTTTCTGCTATGTAACCTCCAATTCTACCTTTTCTGGAACATAATCCCTACCTCTGGGTTGGTGCTCCCCAATACGCTTTCGATATTGCTGATCATATTCAAAGAAGCGCGATTAGGATTATAGATGACCTGTACTTAACATCTGACAGTCCTTTGAGCATAGAAAGATTGTTTAAGTTATTTATTTGTATTATCGGTGTTATAATGGCTATTGCGTTGCTAATAGCTAATGTTGAAAACCGCAATGAATCTTTTAGTTGTACCTCAACCAATTTTTTCAATTAAGCCACATTTGAAGGGGTATTCTCCACTTGTTTAAAAAATCCTAGAGTTATCCCCAAATGATCCAGGGAATTATCGACCCATTTCACTTATACTTACTGCAGGTAAATTATTTGAACTCGTCCTAAATGATCAACTCAAACAACACCTTATTGAAAAAGACAAAAAGACAACAGTTCGCTACTCACCTGTAATTAATTAAGTAACAGTCTAGCTAGCTGAAACGGTTCGGGCGGGGTGTAGAAAATTCCGGCTTTTAAGTTCAGGCGCCAGAAGCCGCTCCCCTTTAGTAAAGGGCATCACTATCCCGACCCCTGGATAGGTGCAGAAGGTGAGTAAGGAATTGAAAGGAAAGAAGAGTACACTGGGAGAGAAGAGAATAAACTACTGTAGTGTGAAAAAAAAGGAAAGAAAATCTTTAATTTCTATACATATTACCTAGAAATCTTGACAGGTTAAATTAAATCTTTAATTTTGCGTAACTTTAAGACTATAAGTAACACGAATAACTAAATCCGTGAACCCCTAATTTGACCCACAGAAAAAAATATTGAGAGCCCGTGAGCAAGCTAGTGGGTATATAAATTCGACCTCTAAAGGAAATTAATATCTCTAACCTGAAATTAATTAATTTGAAATGTTTCACTTTCTTTCAATGAAAGACCTTTCATTTGTCAAGTTAAAAGAAAAACATATATTCATGCTGAAACAAGAGCGTTTTAAATAACCCAAAAGTAGTGAATCAGTACTTGCTGTTGTTTACACAACACCTAAAGGTCATATACATAGTCAAGAATCAGGTAACTCAAAAACGAATCATATCAACATTCAAAAGTCACATAACTATTAACTTAAAAAAAACTGTTTATAAGGGGAACAATTTAGGAAAGGAGTTCAGCTGGCCCCTTTTTACTTATTTAAAAGCCAAACTAATTCATAGCAACTCATTGAGACAGAAATTAAGAAAATAAATACATAGGGCACTAAACTTTCTCCAAGGGAAAACACTTCTTTTTTTTAGAGCTAAAATCACTATCGTTAGCAATATTCATTTAAAAGTTTATAGTAGAAAGAACGTCGGTTCCACAACTTACAAATAATAAGTACACACATGGCAGGGGAAATTATCACGAGGTAAATTTAAAGGTATATAAAAATTATTAAGCCAAAATGACGGTTGAATCTTGTGTAATTTAAATCTAAAGGAGATAATGACGTATTCATATGTAGAT
Organism: Vesta saturnalis; assembly: GCA_036346205.1. Taxonomy (NCBI): domain Eukaryota; kingdom Metazoa; phylum Arthropoda; class Insecta; order Coleoptera; family Lampyridae; genus Vesta; species Vesta saturnalis. The sequence goes on from JARFJB010000896.1 coordinate 756,884, forward strand.
CAACATAAACTTTTATATTAAGCAGTTCGTGTGCGCATCCCTATAATCAAAATAGTCTTCTGGGCATACACCAAAATGGATACCAAAACTGTGTTTATATGAGCAATTCACAAATTACTCAACTAATAGGATGAATTTTAATATCATACAGGACAAGGAAGAGAGATCCGGTAAATACACGTTAAGCTGCTTAATGAGGTAACAGGATGTAATATGATGAATATGTGAAAACTGGTAAATAGGTATCCTCCGTAATACCTCATCTTAAGGTAAGTAACTAACTATCATAAGCCCCAAGGGACTCAACACTTTTATTTTTATTTTTACATGCAGCAGCAACGTACAGCAATAGATGTAGTACCCGAGTTCAGGAGGAAATTAATAACAAATTTCTGACCTTTTGGCGACTTGGAGTCCTTACTCTGAAGGTGGTGTCGTAGCGAAGCCTGTGTAGACGAATCCCATCGGCATGAACACATTCATGGGACGTATAATGGTTCGAGCTAAGTATTAAGGTTCCTGCCGAAGTAGCAAGGTAGAGCAACGGTTTAATTCCAGAAGTATCGCCAGTCTAAGATTGTAGGTGTGCAGAGGTACGGAAGATGCACTAAGATTGCGTGCACGATAGGTAGTACGAAATGCCTTCGTATAGTCGAATCGAAGATTTATACTCAATTACTGTAGGGTGTTTCCAGTCGCTAATGAAGAATGTTTGAATTAATATCACATAAGAAGGTCTTAAGAAAATATTTGACCCATTTTACTACGAAAAACTTATTTATATCCGCAATTATCTCGCGATCAACAAGAGAACAGAAAATTTGTAGAGAATGTCTGGTTGTGCTTAAATTTTCTACTTTATAGCCGAAATCGGATCGGATGAAGAAATTGTAAAAGAATTCACAAATTTTTCACGGCGTTATAAAATGGAGAATTTTTTGAAAGGACCGAACATTTTTCTTTTTATATGTTTTATTATCAACTAGATGGTCAATAAAATAGATCTCATTGTGTTTGAATTTCATAACCTCACCCTCTAACGAGCGTTTCTTAAACTAAATCAATTATTTGTTAAAGAATCCCATTAAATATTTCAGGATTCGGCTATTGGCCGACAGATAACGCACATATGCACTTTCGTTCACTAAAGTTTGTTGTAAAGTATCTTAAATAACTGGAAATAAAGAAATTTAAATTAGTAGAAGAATTTTCAATACAGGATATACGAATTGTACGTTATTTCGCATCGATAAAATATCAGAATATGTAGTAGTAATCAACCCTGTAATAGATTTGTCAAAGGATGAATTTAGCCCGTCACATTTGTACACAGGAATTGTCTTCTAAGACCTTTCACGTGCATTTCATTGCGACCCGTGCAATTTGCTTATCGTAAAACTACGCAAATATAGTGTAAGAGCCCATAGCATCTAATTTATAGCGTCCTAGCTTCGAAAGAGATATCAATATGTAGAATCAAGCTGCAAACGTCCCTCAAGCTTACCAGCTTGTCTTGACGTACCCCAAGGGTCAGTGATCGGACCAAAACCTTTTCTCATATAATTATATGTCAATGATCTCAGGAACTGGGATGCGGATACCAGGTTTATACAATACGCCGATGATACTACCTACTTTAAAGTAACAACAAACTAATTGACTTAAATCGGTCGCTGGGGATATCAGAGACATATGTAAAGAAATGGATTACTGATAATATAGTCCAGTGCTAAATTCTCAAGAAAACTCAAAATCAAATCTTTGCTTTAAAAAAGGATTACTTAAACGAGACACCAAAAAAATTCCTCGAGTGTCAAACTGCTTGGAGTGCATATTGACCTGGAAAATGCACACTGAACACTTGGACCGAAATATTTCAAAAAATATGTTTGTCTTAAGAAACTTACTAAACACAGTTAGTGATGAAACGCTTAGAATATCGTATTTCGCCCTAATTTAGTTTATTATATGTTAGGGGAACATGTGCCTGGGACACAGCCCTGCGTGTCTTTTCCCTACAAAGACGTGTGAAATATTTCAAAAAACATGTTTCTCTTAAGAAACTTACTAAACACAGTTAGTGATGAAACGCTTAGAATATCGTATTTTGCCCTAATTTAGTTTATTATATGTTAGGGGAACATGTGCCTGGGACACAGCCCTGCGTGTCTTTTCCCTACAAAGACGTGCAGCCAAAAAGTAGTTATTTAGAATGTTCCTTTATAGATCTAGAAATTTTAACATTAGCCGCATTATTTATTTTGGAATCTCTTATGTACGTTAAAAAGAAGGGAGCAAATACCCTAAACTGCACTAACTAGAAGCATATCAGAATCGTCTGTAAATCATTACGGCCCGATTTTATTCAATCTGCTTCCACCTAATTTTGCAAATCCGGAACTAAACGCTTTTAAACATACTTTAAAAAAATACATAACTTGAAATATGCAGAATTATGACCCGACTCTAATATTGTACCTGACTTGTGTGAAATGTTAAACATAGCTTATACTTATGTAAATACATTTTAAATACCAATAAATAATAATATTGATAATAATAATTATTATTATTATCATTATTATTTTAATTATTATAATAATAATAATTAAAATACTTAGCTTTTGAGTTGTTTAAATGGTATATTTTTCTATTTATATTTTATACAAATGTATACGTATCTATAATAACTACAATTGCCATCCTGGTAATACCTACAAGAACTGACTAAGAAGTTAGAACAAATTTATGAAACATGAACAAGGTGAAAACGTAAACATAAGCCTGCTATTAATAGAACAGTTTAATAAACGTGTAAAGTCAGTATGTAATCTAATTTTAGTAAAGAATGACTAGATCCTTAAATTAAATATTATTTCACTGCTTTGACTATCACAATTCCACCACAAACCACAAACAATTAGAGAAATCTGCGGTATCTGAGCATGCTTTAATTCATTAAATCGTGGCATTCAATTTGCTAACCTGAAATATTGTCAAGACACATTCATTACTGTGTTTGTTTACCGTGAAGTTATTGAGATACATAAACATCCTAACAACTTCAACAGGTAAGAACACAATCTCCGTTTAAATAGGTTTTGGCATCTTATAATTAAACAAAGGCACAATGGTATGTCTTTATTTTATTTTTAACTTTTGGTATGTCTGGGTTTTTGCTGTGTTTTTTCCTAGACCTTGAAGTAAATGCTGTACTAATTATACGTTAGGCTATCACAGCACTATAATAATTAAATAGATGTAGTTAAAATTAAAAATCATATTAAACGTATTACATTATTCACTTTTACACTTACATTTATTAACAATTTATTTCTTTGTTAGATTTGATCAGATTCTTAATTAATATGTCAAGTTTCTATTTTATCAATTTCAGATTAAAGTTTTCACAAATTTACACTTACATCATAATTGATTAATTTATGAAGGATCTGGTTATTCTTACTAAAATTAAATTGCATAGTTGACTTTATACGTTTATCAAGCATTTATATCAATAGCAGGATTCTGTTTGGGTTTTCATCTTTTTTATGGTTCATAAATTTGTTCTAACGTCTTAAGCAATTCTTATAGACAGTAGCGGCCCTAGCAACAGGTGGTGCGATTTCTCAAAGTGGCACCCCTCTTAATAGCAAACTTTAATGTTCTGCCTATGCAATTACTTACCCGTGATTATGCGCTACATAGTTTATATTTAGATGAAAAGGAAAGAAATTTTCCACTTTTATGAACAGTATTAGACCGAACAAACATCTACAGGTATATCTGAATTGAAAGTTGTACAGTCCGCGCGGCCAAAGAATGCCTCGTGTCGCGCATGGATGTTCGTGCATTCGGCCGCACTCGTTAACGCAATAGCGACTGAAAGCATTACCAGTGGCGTCGGTGTCGCGTTTTCAATTATTCGTCACCAAACCACAAGAAATTTTAAATTATTTTATTTATTTGAATTACATATGAACAGTAATAGTTTAAACATTTATAAAATAAAAAAATAAACATGTTGACAAGCAATAAATTTTATATTTGAATTACAAACGAACACAACAGTTTAATGGTTTATGAAAATAAAAAAAGTATAAGTTCGATTTTTAATTATAGAAACAGAATAGGCTGTATTTTAAGAGTATTATTCAGGATTTAAAAATATTATGATATTTCTTAGGTAAGCAATTTTTATATTTCCACACACTTTGGGGAAAAGTTACTCAGACAGCGATAATTACCTACTATAATAATATTAAATACTACTAACAAATAACTTACACAATCATTCATCACTAGACCAGCCACTTTCAGTTTCTGAATCATCCTCCAAATTTATCACCAGTTTTTCGACTTGTACGTCAATCAGTATTTCGTTCTCTAAATATTTTTTTTCCTGGTCGATCACCTTCTTACCGCACTTTTGCCAGTTTTCTTGAGTAACAGCCGCTAATTCTTCTTCTAACGTGGTTGAAGTTAAAGGTGGTATTTCTCTTTGCAACATTATTTTTCACTTGAGCCCAAATCAACTCAATCGGGTTTAAGTCCGGGTGATAGGGAGGTAGTCGCAGCACCGTATGTCCTTCATTACTTAATATACAATCATATGTTATATGTTCCTTTTTGTGTAGCTTAATTATTTTATAAAGTTGCGGTCTGTACATCAATGGAGTGAACGGTATCTTTTTCTCTATTAACCACTTCACCATATCTGCCTTTTTTGAATTACTTGTTGGAGCACGATCCATCTGAACATTATGGTACGGCGCATTATCAATAACTAAAACCGATTGTGGAGGCAAGTTTGGTAAAAGTTTCTCACGTAACCATTTTTCGTAGTTGCTACCATTCATCTAATCGTGATAGTCTCCGCTGCTAGTTCCTGATTTAAATATCAGACTACAACCTGGTAAAAAACCCATTTCACCTCCTGCATGTACCACAATCATTCTTGGTCGTTTGGAAATTGCAGACAGCAGTCCGTTAGTTGTGCCATCACTCCACGACGTTGATTGTGTGTCTCCACTATGAACATATGTTTCGTCCATGTAGATAATTGGACGATTTAATTCTCGGTAAAATTGAATTTTTTGTAAGTAAGTAATTCTTAGAGCCCTTATATCGTTCTTCTCTATTAAAAGTTTTCTATTATTCTCAGTTCAATGCCATTGAAATCCCAGGTCTTTTAATATAACACGAAAAGATGTAGCACCACAGTGCCAACCTAAGTCATTGTGGAGTTTCTCGCGTAGAGCAGGAATTGTCACCAGTGTACCCTCGGTCTTGTGAAAATTATGTACTATATTGCGAAAAAGGCTCTTTTCGAAATCTTCCAAGTCGGTCACAGGAGACGGACGTGGGCGTTTGTTGCCTGGAGTTGAAAATCTTGGTTTTCCCTCTTCTGTTGGACCTTCACCCTCTTTAATAACATTTGCCACTGATCTAACAGACACTTTTGTTGCTTCAGACACGGTTTCTTTTAATTGTTTCAAGGTATATGTGGGGCTGTAAGTTTTTCAAATAACTGTACACATTATATATCACCCCCCGCGTTTGACCACTTATTACTTGGCCACTTTTTCCCATTGTAGAACTCATATTTCTACACTCGCTTTTAAACCACAGTTGAAAACGAACTAACTAATAAAAACATTTTTGAATATTTGCTAATCTGTTGTTAATGATACTAAGGAATATCAACTATTAGGATTTCTTTAATGAGAATTTAAGCAAATGCCATTAGCATTACATGCGTCACAAAACTACGTATTTATGTTACTATGTATTGTGAAAGTATATGTTGTTTATACATATGTCTAATAAATTTGAGTATTATGAGCTTCAAAATTCATATAGGAGACAAAATGGTTCACTGTCGTTTTGTTGCAATAATTGTAATAAAGTTAAATTAACAAGTACGTATCTAAATTAATAATAGAAATAAATAATTAATTAGTGTAATGCATGATAATAAACGGAACGCGCTTTTGGTGGCGACGCCACTGACATGCCGCGCTTAAGAGACTTGAAGTTGGACGAATGCGCATCTAACGTTCAGGCATTCTTTGGCCGCGCGGACTATAGATATGAGAAATAATAACAGTTAATATTTTGTTTGACAATTTTGATTTAAACTGTTATGCTGCAGACAGTAATCGAGCCAGTCTCAAAAATAAATACACGAACAACTAATTTAATAAAAAATGTTAGTAGAACGTAGATAAGTTTTTATAAACTTTAATTTACTGAAACTTCGTCCTCCTTTAGCAACAGTGACAAGTACAGTCAGCAAGATACGAAGCGCTGTCCACACATTTGGTAAAATATCCTGCGAACCATTTTGTTTAATAAGTCGCAGAATGGCTCTACTGATTGAAGATCTTTTAATAATTGGTTAAGGTTCATAAGTTCTTCAACCATTTCCCAACTAGACACGTCACATTTTTCCCCATCGGTTAAACTGATTTGCAAATCAGCACAAGATCTTTCCAATATGAACTTTTCAGGAAATATTTTTATGTTTAAAAAAGACGAAGATAATTGAATACTGATTGTTGTCTAAATCGAGTGACTAATGCATTCTCAATTGTATTAGCCATAGGGTAAAACACGTTCATTTTAAACAATTCTTCAGGGTCAACTGGTGTCTCATCTACGGCTTCGTATTAAAATAACCGTTTCCTTCTCTGGGATCGGACTGGTTTCAAAATTGGAGCAATGTCGGCCTGAAATAGTATTTCTTTAGCTGTTACTAATATAGATGAAAAAGTCTGGCACTGTTTGACAAATTCCGAGCAATTTTTCCGTAATTTCGATGCTTTTGGTAAATCCACAGTTTCCGATTACGTAGCCTTACTTACAATGTTTACTTGAAACAATATATCATACCAGGCCACCATTGTAACTGAACTTAAATTGCTCCATGTACTGAATGAGCGACACGGTCTTAGTGGCTGCAACTGAGTCATTTGTTTCTTCGTAAAGATTCAGTAGAGGATCACGAACCGAAGAGTAGTGATAGCGAAGAGCAGCAAGGCTAGAAATTCTACTTTCAGAGCGAGTTTCGCAAACTTTTTTCAGCGATAATCCTTCTATGTGATTGGATATCACTTCTCATCGATTCGTTGATATTGAGAGAATAAAATAAACAGTTTTTGGACAAATCCAAATAAAGAAACTGATTTAAGGGATGTTTTGGCTGGATTCGATATCACTAATTTCAAGCTGTAGCAGCCACATGGATTAAAATATGCCTGAAGACATTGGTTCAGAATTATGCTTTGGACACTTCATACCATGTTCGCATCATTATCGTACCCTTGCCCTCGACACTCGTTCATATTCAAGTCAAACTTTTGTACAATCGTATCAAGAAAGAAGCCTGTGAGTCCTGCTCCCGAAGAGTCACTTACCGACTTGTAAGTAACGAAACACTCTCGTACCTCGACTTCTTCTTCATTAGTGGCAACAAAACGGAATGTTAGTTATAAATGTTCAACATGACTTATATCATGAGTGCTGTTCAAATGATATAAAACTATTCATCTGACTTGACCATAGTCAAAATATTTTTTCGAACTTCAGTTAGCCAATTAACCCGTTTTGAATGCGTTTGCTAAAATAGTGGACATTAGTCCATCATACTGGTATCAAATTTTCCTAATAGGCCCAGGAAGTTGCCGTTATGAGGAGTGCATAATGTTTCAGATCCACAGATCCCTCTAAACGACAAATTATTGCGCGCTAAGAAGAATACTATGGCCATAATTTGTTCGAGGATAGCAACCCACCGTGATTTCTTGTCTTCAATGTGCTTTTCAAGTGCTTGTCTATTCCAGTGAAGTTCTTCAAGCTAATTGACGCTTCTATCCAGCTGTTCATAGCATGTCGGTGATCTGAAGAAGTTTCGTGGGTTTAGGACGCGTTGATAAGTGATATCCAAATTAGAGCGAGGATTTGTGTTAAATAAACGGCAGCAAAAGCAGTATACTTTATATGCAGATTTAAAGTACACGAGCCATTTTCATTGAAAGTTTCCCCATTTGGCATTCCTCTTTCAAAATGCGTATTTGAAAAATGACGATTGTCATATTTCCTTGGGTAGTTTTTGTTGCTCATCTCTTTACTTACAGGACCTCGAATAATTATTTCATCCCTTATTGCAGAGTCAATCAGCGACCATTCGGAAATATCATAATTTCTTTCTCTAAAAGATTATGATGATGACGGTATGTCTGACATAACTTCTTCCGCAATATTTTGAGTTCCAGGCAAGGTTTCAGTATGAGCTTCATCTGAAGAACGTTTCTTAAATAGATTTTCTTCCGTTGCATGTTGGTGTTTAATTAGTTCTGATGATGACAGTTCAGACGACTTCTCAACTCTCAAGAATTTTCACTTTCACTTTGCTTTTATCGTTTACTTTTTAAGTGCTACGCACCAGGCAGTTTTTCTGGAGGCAGCGCATGACTTTCTCTGCAAAATGTTTATACAATTTAAATATTTGCGAAACCTATTTTCGCAAACTTGAATCTAAGAATTCTAACCTCTTAAGGGTGAATTTGGCCAAAGCTGAATTTATACGCGAGTTCAGTAGGACCTTATTCTTGTTATCTTTTCGTAGTATCGGAGCCTCGTACTTATTCGCCTCTTTCTACGATATATGCCTTCATCCCTACCTAATTCAGGTCAAAACTTTGTGCGCACTATTTACTGAGGAAGATAACTGTAGTTGTTATCGAAACGTACAAATTTATATAAAATAAATTTTAAAAACCCAAAAATTTAGTATTTTAATTAAACGATAAAGTTTGATTATCTTTACAGTTTCTTTTTCATTTGTTTAGTTACTTTTCTCTGTATCTTAGTATTTTACAAATAATTACCTCAGCAGTGTAGCTTCTGTCTTTTTGAGATTGAACGTATAGATAACTTAAAGCTAGTCCAAAGTTTGCGTTAACATTAGACACACAACGTTTCCATTTTGGAAATTTCACTTGTACTCCAAGAAACTTTTGTCGAAACTCAAAATTAAGAATTCGAAACTTTTCGGATATTATTGGTGCTATTCCAGAAAATGCACCCCACCAAAGAAAGTTAACTGAAAAATTTTACTAAACATAAATTGCTAAACTAAAATACTTACTTAGAACGTTTTGATTTGCATTTTTAATCAACATTGCAATTTTTTCCATATAGGGTAAATCAAATAGGATCGCAGTATCATTTTCAACTTTTAATTTAACATTTGTATCGTTAAACACGATATGCAAATATCTTGTCCAGTTCATCTGAAAGTAAAAAATAATTAGCTTTTCAAATACAACTATAAATAATCGGTTTTTCTCTTAAATTGAAAATACCGGTTTTATAAGAAGCTCTTACTGTCCTCCACGTATTGTTATCAAAGCCAGGTCCGTTAGCAAGTTCAACGAGCGTGACCTCATGAAAACGGTAGCCGGGACTCCGTCGGATTTCTGTTGGGGTTATAACCTGCACAAAATCCTGATTTATAATCCACTCGACCACCCACCTTTATATTTATGTTGACTAGTGATTTAGAGACTATGTGCTTTGCATATTTCGTTGTAGGTATTGTTGTATTACGCTTAAAGGAGCATATGGGAGTATCTATACTATGATAAATGTGATCTTTAGTAAACATGAATACATTTAATAGCATTAATGTTTTAAGCACATAAATTCCACAATTTCTTTTAATAAATAAAGTAATAAAGTAATAATGGTAACAATTCATTAACGTAACATCGCAAACTCAATGTAAATTATAATCCTGTATTTAAAATATCTGTTAGAGGTGAGTTTATAAGACCAACCTGTTCGTTTATTAAAGGTACATCTTTTTGAAGTATCAGACTTTTCATCAAAGTCATGATATTGAATTGGAAGTTTTTGTTTCTGAGCAACCACTTTCATCTTTGGTGGGTGAAATAAAACTAAATCAATAATAACAATTTTATTTATATACTAGACATACAGAGTGTAAGGTAAGGTGGGGCAAGAGTAGCTTTGGGGTAAGTGCAACTCCAAGTAAATATTGCCAGATTGTACGTTATAGGAAAAGCGCCATCTAGTGGTATGCGTCGGAAACCTTGTTAGCCAGACCCTGGTAGGTATTGCAGTTACTAACTTTCAAGCAGTTCTCCGGTATTTGCTACTGAATGGAGATGTGCACATTGTGGATACATTTGTGAATTCTGTTAACTACTTTTATCTACAAAATCGAAGCCATATTGTAAGGTACGTGTATTTTGAGTACTTTGGCAATAAGTAAATGCTCTTAACCAGGGATGCACAGACTTATAGGGAACAGGGGCCACTCGGGAAAATTATAAGCCAAAGACGATTTTTTTGTTTTGTTAAGTTTCATCACTGAAAATGTTTGTTCACAAATATACGTCGATCCAAATCAGCTTGCGCATTTCAATGAATTTATTCGCAACTTTTTATAAGCGTTTTTATCAACGCAACGATAGAAGTTGAGTAAATTACCTTCATTAACCTTCGGATGACCAGGTAAAATTTATAACACAGAGAACCAGGTGGGGTCACTTAGTGACCCCATCAGTTAACAGCTATAGTATAGGGTTTATTTTGATTAACACTAATTAGAAATCATTAGATAATCAAAAAACATTTATTAGGTTTAATAATAAGAAAAATTACAAGTTAATACAATACCATACCAACAGGAGAAAACTAACATTTGTTTTGTTCATTACAAGGGTTGCATATTGTCGATTTCACAACAGTAACATGACTTTTACAAGTAAACCGTTTACATCTATCACATTTGTTCATTGTTTTCTTGTCGAGGTGCCTTGGACACATAACACAACGACCACGTTTCGCACCTGTTTCTATTTTATCACTTTGTTGTCGGTCTTCTGGATCGTCGGTTTCCAAAATCATACTAATGGCAGTTTTTATGTATCTAGGTAGATATTCTGTTGATCGTTCAGCTATTAGTGGTTTTACTAGTTCCATCCCTACCTCTTGAAGGAACAACCGTCTTCTGAAAGTTTTTCCCTTCTCGTAATTATCATACTTGTGGGTAAACAAAATAAAGGCGTTTATCGCTGCCAAGTCCAAAATATGGAAAAACAAAACTAATGGCCACCGCTTCGTGTTACGAGAACACGAATATTCTCCAACCTTGCGATCCAAGGAATCTACAGCTCCTTTGCACCTGTTATAGTAAAGTATGATACCTGGTTTGAAATTAGTTGTTTTGTCTGATATATCCAAATCAAAATGTTGTGTTGATAATAAAACTACACTTCTATTTTTCTTGGGAACATAGGAAATCATCATAGCACTTTGTGAATATAACGCTTGCGTTGAATAAGCAGCATTTTGTCTATTTGGACGGAATTCTTGAGGAACTTCTTTTCTGTTTTGCCGCATTGTTCCGTTTAAGGTTTTTCCTTTTTTCAATAATTCTTGTGCGAGAGCAAGGGATGTAAAAAAATTGTCGGTGGTAACTCCATAACCGGAAGACAAATCTTTCACCAAATCTAAAACAACCCGCTTGCCCTATTCCTTCTCTGGGGAATTGTTTAGCTGGTTTTGATTTTATGTAAACACGGAACGGACACTTGCCACGAAATGGAACAAGCTGTTCGTCAATGCAAACTTCACCATTCGGTATATATGCTTTCTTGCAGTTCAAAGTAAACATATCAAATATATCTTCAATTGCTACTAATTTACTTTTTTCTCGACGTTCCGGTCACGTATTTATATTGTCAAATCTAACAAATCCCAATATTTCTTTCATTCTGTTTCGGGACATTGTAGCAGAAAAAATTGTTCGCTGTAATGCAGGATTTCGATGACTCCATAATTCTAGAATTGGCACTTGGCATGCTTTCAGTGAACCAGCAATTATCAATATACCTATAAATGCTTTCATTTCAACAAGACTTACGTTTCTCCATTCATCTTCTTTCAAGGAAGTAGCTCTGCTGTTGGTTTCTTGAATTATAATGTCCAACATTTCATCAGTTATAAGTAATTGAAAAGCCTCCTTAGGTGTAACTATATCTTCACTATAATTTGTAGGTCCAGTTCGTTATAATATTTCTTGATGGTCGTCGCCTTACGGATGGTTTGGTTTTTGACCACAAGGTACCATCTTTGGTCACAGTCGTATTTATGTCTTCATTGTCAGGTGGTTCACTATCGCTATCGTCAGATGAATGGTTACCAATATCCTCACAGTCAACATCACTGTCTTCAAGTAACAAGTCTTCACTCTCCGATTGCAACTCGTTAAAAACATCAGCAGCAAATTCATTTGCCAATCTTTCAAGTTCGGTAGCGGAAAGATCTTTACGCGACATCGATAAATTATGAACTAAACACAAATAATTTTGCAAATTACCAATCAGCAAAAGTAATTATATGGTAATTAGATTAGATCGTATTCCTAATTACCGTTCGAAATAACTTTGCGATAAGTATAATTATTCAATTACCGAATTCTTTGGAACAAGTAATTAAGGTACAATTAAGACTCATTTGTAAAATCTACTCGAAATTATGCTCAGACTAAGTTGCTAAATCGAAATTTTTATAACACGGAAGGCCACGTGGGGTCTTTAAGAGACCCCATTCACAAAACTTTGTTTTTTTAGGGAAGTATGCATAACTTTAAGGTAAATACTCTATTATAACAACTTGGGGAAAGGTGAAAAAGTCAGCTAAAAAAATAATTGAAGCCAAAAAATGTAAACTGAAAGAAATTCAATAAAAATATCATCTGTGGGGTCACTATGTGACCCCACTTGGTCATCCGAAGGTTAAACTTGTTTTGTAAATTATCATCATTTTGCATGTCTATCAATTCCAGCTGCATTGATTCCGGCGCATTTTTGGGTGAAATGTTGAAAGGATTGCTGAAAATGTCCACTAGAGGTTTAACTTTTTTGAAATCTACAAAACGATCTTGAAAAGCTTGCATCAAAGTATCAATTTTTTCAACATAAGCGAAATTGACATCAGTTTTATTGAATTTCTCCATAATTTTTTTGTAGTTTATTTATGTCCTGAAAAGACTCAATTTGCATTGAAAGGACGAACATTAGAGTATAACTGCGAAATCAATAGATCTTTGCCTTGGAGTCGCGTATTTAAGACATTCAAGTGATATGTGATGTATACAAGAAACGCCAAGTCGCACAGCCAATCAGGGTTGTCGAGTTTGGGAACGTCCTTTTTCTTTTCCGCCAGAAATATTTTGATTTCTTCAATCAAGTTAAGAAACCGCTCTAGTATCAACCCACGACTCGGCCACCTTACTTCAGTGTAAAACAGGAGATCACCATATTCGCTTTTAATATCCTCGAGAAATTGTTTGAATTGTCGGTGATTGAGACCTCGTGATTTTATAAAGTTCACAGTAGGTACTACAACTTTCATCACATTTTCAAATCCCAATAATTTTGAACAGAGTGCCTCTTGATGTATAATGCAATGAAACTGCATTAATTCCTTGGTATCTATGTTTTTAGTTTGTAAATACCCTTTTAACATAGTTACTATCCCAGATGTACTTCCAACCATTGAAGGTGCTCCGTCAGTCGTAATTCCAGATATTTTCGTTAAATCAAAATCCATTATAGAACATTTTTCCAGAAGAGCTTTGAGCATGTCACTTTCCTTGGTTTGACTTGTCAAAGAACTCATACCAATCAGTTCTTCACTCACTTCAAAATGTTGCGTTACACCTCGTAAAAATATTAAGAGTTGAGCAGTGAAACTTATATCTGTAGATTCGTCGAGTGCTATAGAAAAATAGTCAAAACTTTTAGATTTCGTAGCTAATTGCTCTTCTATATTAGCTGCTAATGCCGTACTTTTTCTTTGAACAGTCATCCGATTTAACTGAATTTTCTCAAACTGCTTTGCATTTCCGGACACATTTTTTTTGCGGCGATATCTAAACATTGCTTAAATGATCGACAAGTTTTCGTTATTATTCGAGATATTTCAAAGCTAACTTCAGTAGCTGTTTCAGCATCATGAATTGCTTTTGTAAACATTCTACCCTATTAGTTCCCGTTGTAAAGTGGAAATTTTTTGCGTTCGATTTTCGCCAGTTAATTAGGTAAAAGTAGGATGCTGGGATTCATAGTGCCTTTTCACATTATATTCCTTCGGAACAGAAACACTACTCTTGCAGATTAAACAGACAATTTTGTTATGCGATGAAATAAAAAAGTATTTTTCGGTCCAAATATCTTGAAACTGTCGATTTTCATCTTCAACGTTACGTCTACGTTTGTTACTGGGGCCTGGTTTATCCACATCAAAATTGATGTTATATTGTTACGTAGGTAGATGTCAAGTTCGAACGACGACATATTTATTCGTCGCAGATTGCAGTTCAATCAGTGTAACGTTCACTTGTCCGTAGTTAAAACTTAACTGCCCCGGTTGTATTTATACGCGTTACCAAACATCGAGAACCTTCCACGCTGTTCGGGGATAATACCGACGTGTTTCGCGAATCTTCGAGTAATCTAGTTGATTCGACAGATTTCTAGTCTCGTAACAATATGGTTGGACCGGCGAGTAGAATACCTGTCCTACGTAGTAAACCTGAACAAGAAAGTAGTAGGTACTTAAAGATACTTTTGTAGTTTTTCGAACAATTTTTAAAATCCGTTGGCGGGCCGCATAAATATCGACAGTGGGCCGCATGCGGCTCGCGGGCCGCGGTATGTGCATCGCTGCTCTTAACAAATAGTTTAGCCTGATATTTTTTGAATGTAATCATAATTATATTGTTAAATTTGGTCATAGGTTACACTGGCCCCTTGTAAAACACACTCCTGGGAAAGTGCAACCTATTAGGTCGCTCTTACCAAATCAACGTTTTCACTTGCCCCTTTTTTATTTCAGATTGAAAATGGTACGGAATTACATTAGGAAAGCCGATCGTGCTACAAAATACACAAAAGATCAGCTAAAAAGAGCATTGTCCAATATAAGACGAGGTATAATAACCACATACGCGGCTAGTAAAACGTACAACATCGCAAGCACCTTAAAGGCTAGAGTAAGTGGTAAAAGATAAATAAAAAGGTAGACAATGGGAAGGCCTACAGTGATACCCCTGGATAAAGAAAAGGAACTTGCCGACTGCTTGAAGGTAATGGAGAAATGGGGATGGGGGCTTAGTAGGAAAGAGCTGTTACAAATCACAGCCAGTTTTGTGACACAGAACAATTTGAAAGTGCCGTTTAAGGATAATATTCCTGGAGAGGACTGGTTCTTAGCATTTATAAAACGACACCATCTCTCTGTAAAAAAATCTCAAAGTGTGGGTATGCTCGTAAAAAATGTATTGATCCCTTCTTGATGAATAATTATTTTAGAATGCTCAAAAAAGTGCTTGATCAACAAAATTACACGAACGCCCGAACAGAATATTTAATTTGGATTAGTCTAGTTTTTGTTTCGACCCTTTAAAAACAAAAGTTGTTGGGCTCAAAGGAGTAGCATCCTCAAGGACTACATCTGAGCCGGGGAGAGGAAACATCTCCGTACTCATATCAGCCAACGCCACAGGAGATAAACTGCCACCACTCATTGTGTTCAAGGGCACGAATTTATGGAACGGGTGGATGGCACCTGAGGGTACAGGTTTTTCGAATACAGTATACGGAGCAACATCAAATGGTTGAATGGAAGCAGATGTCTTCTTGAATTATTTCACAACAACTTTTGTACCAAATATTGGTCCAGAGAGACCTGCGCTTTTAATTTTTGATGTACATAGTTCTCATATAGACGAGAAGCCTATTAAAGCTGCGGTTAAGGAAAACATAATAATTTTAAAATTGCCCCCACACTCTAGCCATATCTTACAACCCTTCGATCTAACAATGTTTAAGTCTATAAAGAGTTCATGGGACGAAATACTGGTCAAGTGGCAAAGAAAACATATTTGTCAAAAATTACCCAAAAGGCAATTCAACACTATGTTTGGTCAAATCTGGCTAGATATCAAGTCTGAAATAATTACAAACGGATTTAGAAAAGGCGGGATAGTGATTAAAGAAGATGTTTATGACCCCGCAGCCTATAGAAGATTTTTAAGTCAAAATCAGCCAAACTCAACTAACGAAGATTCAGCTACAGCAAGTACGGTTAGCTTTGAAAATCTTTTATTAGAAACAGTGAAGCAACATAGTCCTGTTGTTCAAACCAAGAGGCAGCGTGTGTCAAAAGGAGCAGAAATATTGACAATCACTCAAGCTTCAAAACGTCTTACGAACTCAACAGATGGACGCCCAAATACCACCTGTACAAAAGATATGATCAAATATAATGAGGAGGAATCAATTTTAGCATAACCTAGCACTTCACGTGATATTCCGACAACACATACCGACATCATTTATCAAGACAGTGACGATGATTTCATGGCCGATATTGAAGAAGAACAAAATTTAGTAGGATTTATGGATACAGTAAATAAAGAGGGGATTGATGCTGCCATTGATGACTGGGTATTACTTAAATTCTCTACCAAAAAGACTTCCAAATATTATATAGGTAAGGTGACCTCATGTCAAGATGATGCAGCGACTGTTAAGTTCCTCAGAAGACTACCGTCTGTATACGGCACTAAGAATAGTTTTGCATGTCCGGAGCAAGAAGATGAATGTTTGGTACCAAAACATAGCATTGAACTGATTTTACCACCACCAAGTGTTGTTGGACGCGAAGGAACACTTAAATTTAAAAATTAAAGTCACTTTGGACACATATAATATTTTTTAGGTTAAGTACTTACTAAGTATTTGCACAATATCAATAATTTTTTATGTTCCTTATACTGTTAGCTAGAATGGGATTTTGATTTATTCTTGTTAATAAAATTTTGCATATCTCTTAAAAATTTATTCTAATTTATTTCCGTCAGTACCTAAGCATTAGCAGACATTTTTCAAAAGTTTCTCTTCCCCCAAATGGATAAATAACATTTATATATACAAACTAGTAGCGAGAGTGCACTTGCCCCGATTGTCTGGGTAAGAGCGACCCATAAACATATATTTCTAAAAAACTTAAAATCGAAGGATTACTTGATATTTAAAAAGAAAATGTGGTATTAACACGTTGTCTATTAAACCAATAATTTGTTAAGTAAAAGCTATTTCGCTGCTTCCTATAATAGTATCAAAATTATAATTTAAAGTGAAACTTTTAAAAATCTAGGGCGCTCTTACCCCACCTTACCTTATATTATATTTTTTTCATTTCTCCGCTGAGTGGGTTGTACTGCACAACAGCGTCATGGAGTATCAGGCCATAGACAACGATCCCATTATCGAAAGGTGTTAGAGATTCCATTTCCATTTTGATGTCTACATCGGAATTTCAAAAATTGTGATAGGCAGGTATGTATTGGTTACAGTGAAGTTCAACGGTATAAATGCGTTGCTTCATATGGATAATACTCAGAATTCAGATGTACTTTAAGGTTTCTGATGTTAATATGATCAAAATTTCCTGCCCTTGCCGATTTTGTGTACTTTTACCTTGTTGGAATCCCACAATTACCCAACGGGGTTTTTCCAGTTGTATTGACGTCTTTACTGGCCATATGTCTGATGTTGCTTGTTTTAAAGCAGGTAATTCATATAACCCCATTGACGAAATGTACCAGTAATAATAGAATTCTTATTGATTCCTTCAAACAAGTTAAGTTTCGCAGCACCACTAAGTGTTAAGTGAGGTACTTTCCATTGAATTTGATTTAAGGTTATTTCCGCATCAACATCACCATAGTAGCAGTTTGTATCGCTTCTAGATCGAATTAAAATCAACTCTTCACGCATATTCACCATCACTTGACGATAATCCTCCATTATTCCAATTATGTGGTTCAATGGTATGCGTACTGTAAATGATTTTTCTCCATTTTGCTCATCGAATTCTACTTGTAATGGTTCCTCATTATTTGGTGACCCTCCCCCAAATGGCTTAATTATTTGCTCTTGCTTCCCGTATAAGAAATATATCCCTTCTGTGTGGATGTTATGCCCGGATTACGGCAAACGTTCACTCTTTGACCGTCTAACTCATAACGAATTTCTTCAAAAAGAAAGTTGGGGAAATTATTATATATAAAATAAGTGTTAATATCTGATTTAATTATAGTATCAGCAAAATGTACGTTTTGAAAAACGTTCGGTCATTGTCGGTGAGAATCTTTAAACCAATCGTTGTTAAGAAGCATTTCTCTGCAGATGTTAACCGCAATGAAGGTTGATGACTAATTAATGACTTACTGTAGGGATGATGTCCTTTATATGAATTTGGATTGCACCTTGATTGATTCTCAGACCCATGTTTCTTTAGTTCTAGGCGTACCGTGAATGGTTCACTTTCACCAAAGTCTATTAATTCGCCCTTTTGATTAGTCAAATTGATTGTTATATTACTAATTATGTCGGTGTTTACTTCTAAATATTGAGTACTGCTGGCAGTTTTATCTAGACGATAACCGGGTGGGACTAAAACGTCCATCTCACACAATACTTTTGCAGGTTTCCCGTTTCGATAAGATCCCTTTATAATGTCGCACTCTACGTGTAGATTAGTGTGTTTAATTATTTGGATGTCTAACGTATGTAAAATATTTGGTTCTGTTATTTTAGACTCAAACCCTAGCATGCGACCAATGCTGTATTCTTTAGTAAAATCAATCTCAAATGAACAGTTTATTTCATATTTAGGTGTGTTCTTGTTTGCTCTAATTCTAAATTTTTATGTAGGTATTTTAGATTTTAGATAATCACTAATCTCATTTAACTCATATGCACCGTGCGGAATATTAATCACCATGGCAAATGAGATGGATTTGTTCTAAAATAAAATCTATCGTTGCCTGTGTAAATGTTCCTAATGCTGTTGCAGCCGTAAAATCCAAATAGTTCAATAACGTATTTCTCCCCCAAATCTAGTTCAATGAGGTGGATAGAGGTTATAGCTAGCTGTATTACCAATACCTTCTAAACTGAATGTTACCGTGTCGTGAAAAAAGGTCGTGTACAATTGGTCGCACGAAAAAATGTCGCGCTCATTTGGTCGCATATCAAAAGGTCGCCGGCGAAAAAACGGCGCCGACGAAAAAAGATCGCGAGCAATTGATTGCGCGAAAAAATGTCGCATCGGAAAATGTCGTTATTTGTAGTGTTTCCTGAAGCTATACTTACGGGTCTATTTGTATTATTTTAGTAGATTGTTTATTTTTTAACAATGTTAAATGAAAAATGAAATTAATATTTTAGCATACTATTTAATTTATTGTTATTAATAGAAAAAAAAGTTTGTATAAATCCACACTATCACTGCCTTCGTATTTACTGCTGTATCACCATTAATCATTATGATTAGACTTATTTCCTTATTTTGACTATTGTATTTTGTGAATATTCTAAATAAAATATCATTAAAAATTAATTTGCTTATTTAGTGCAATTCACCGAATTTCTTGGGAAGCACATTAATAACATCGTTATCAATAGCTAATTTGTATATGATTAATAATTAATTCACGGTATAAGTCCAGCGAATGAATTGTAACAATTTATTTATACTTAAAGTAAAATTTAAAATTTTTTGATGATTGTCTTAATGACCATTACTTAATTGCTTGATAATATGATTTTAATGAGAGATATTAGTGTAATTATGTAAATCTAGTAATATTACTAATACTTAATGAACCCTTTACTTAGTTTGTTTTTAAATTTACCTGAGATTATAATAAGGGTTTGGTTAAACATTCCAATTTATTATTAGTGAAGTTGTCGTTTTGTCAAGATGGCCTTAACTTATGTTAAAAGTCAGAAAGGTGTCGATATGTTAGTGTACAAAGGATTTATTCATCGAAAGGAAAAAGTGATTGGTGGAAAGACAATTAGGAAATGTGCTCAATACAATAAGTTTAAATGTGCCGGCAGAGTTCACACAGTGAAAAGTACAAGTCATAATCATTTTGCAGATGTTTCCAAATTAGAAGTAAAGAAAGCTTGTAACAAAATGAGAGAAATGACTCAACAAGTTGAACTAACAACACAAAACATAATAGCTACTGTTTCACAAGAAGTTTCTTTTGGTGCAATTGGGCAGTTACCTTCAATTTCTTCACTAAAGCGAACTATGCAACACAAACGCCAAAAAAAAAGAAGCTATTCCGTCAAATCCCAGAAATTTGACAGAGCTCATTATTCCGGAAGAATACACCAGAAACAATTATGGTAGCCTTTTCTTTTATTCGATAGTGGTGCAAACGAAGAAAGAATTTTGATATTTTCCACCCAAAGAAATTTAACTTTTATAGAGAACTGTAATCATTGGTATGTTGATGGAACATTTACGTCCGCCCTTCTACTATTTCGTCAGTTGTTCACAATCCATGGCGTACAGTACAGCAATGTTGTACCGACAGTTTATGCCTTACTTCCCAATAAGACCGAGGAAACCTACACTCGACTCTTTCGAGAATTAAAAATTTTAAGACCAGGTTTACGACCTTCAACAATAATGGTAGATTTTGAAAGAGCAGCAATTAATGCATTACAAGAAGAGTTTCCTGAAGTCAGAATCCGTGGCTGCTTCTTTCATTTTACCCAATGTTTGTGGAGAAACATGCAAGGTGCGGGATTACAACAAGTTTATACAGAAGATGCGAATTTTGCTCTACAATTAAGACAACTGGCAGCCCTTGCGTTTGTACCTACAGAAAATGTTGTTGCAACGTTCGAAGAGTTATTAGACAGCGAATTTTTTATAGAAAATGAAAATGTGTTATTATCTTTTTTGAACTACTTTGAAGATATGTGGATAGGCCGTTTGGATAGAAGACACCATAGGAGACAACCGCAGTTTTCAAGATCTCTTTGGAATTGCTTTGAATCAATAGAGGAAGATATACCACGCACAAATAATTCTGTCGAAGGATGGCACAATAGTTTTTCCTCGATATTAAATGCAGCACATCCAAATGTTTGGAAATTCATAAATACGTTAAAGAAAGAGGAAATTTTAAATTATTTGAAAGTGGGACAGCATATAGCTGGAAACGAACAGCCACGTAAAAAAATTTATAAAGATACTGCGAAGCGAATAAAAACTATATGTGAGCAATACGGTAATCGGCCAACTTTGGAGTATTTAAGGGACATTGCTTATAATTTCCAACTACAGCAATAAAAAGTAAAAAAGAAAAAAAAATAAATGAGAAAAAAGGAAAATCAAAAAATACCAAGGCTACTGCGCAAGCCTACTTTATTTATATTATAATACATCAGAGATATACAAAGCTAAAAAACCAAAAAAAAACTTTTAAACACGCTAGTTTCTATCTGCCAGTCCTAAGCCTGGATAAAGTGTGAAGGGAAGTTAAATGCAATTTGGAACAGAACTAGTGTTGTGGGAAAGTACATGTTAGCAGCTCAGCGTTATGCTTTTACGTACAAACAAATATATTTTCCTAAGTGCTTTTTTACCACGCCCTCAGTTGCTGAAATGTGGCGACATTTTGTCACGCGATCAATTGCCCGCGATCTTTTTTCGTCGGCGCCCTTTTTTCGCCGGCGACTTTTTGATATGCGACCAAATGAGCGCGACATTTTTTCGTATATCCGAATGTTACAGACACAACTGAGAAAAGTTGACGTTGTATCGATTATTTATATAAAAATTGTAGGCATAGGTGTCCGCAAATGATACTATTAAACTCTTGATCTTGGTTGTAATTATAATACATTTTACATCCCCGAAAGTAGTTAATCACTTTGAGTGGTGGTCGAAGGTTACCGAAACTATCGTAATACCGTACATTTTATTTCGCTTTTGTAGAACCGAGTGTGTACCTGGCCCGTTTTGGCTACCTAAGTTAATAATTCCAGATTCATTTTTCTATGCTAATTTAGGCTCTCATAAAAATACCCCTAAAGTAGGTACATTTTTGGTGTATTTCTTTAAATCTATATCTATCAACGGTCTTTCGGGTAATCTACTCATTTTCTTGGAATCGGTTTTAAGTATAACGCGCCATTTGTATGGTTTTAGATAAAGTGCGCCGCCGGAGCCTATAACGATTGATTCCATCATGTGATTATGACGCGATGTCTCTTCTTGCAATTTTTTGTCATTTTTTGCATCATTAACTGCTTTAGCAATTCCCGATGCGCCGCCAGCTAAAGCACCGATTGCCGATAATCCTGCGAATAATGGAATAAGAAATGGTAAAAACCCTCCTTGTTTACGTAAGGGGATTACTCTAGGAACTTTAATGTTTTTCTTGCCTCCCAAACTTTTTACTATACGTTTTGCTGTTGAAAGCGCCGACTTTATTGGTCTTTGAAATTTCCGTTGATCTAATTTTTTAGATTTGGTTTTGCTTAAATGCAATAAATTTCTACCATTCTTCTTGGATCGACGTTTGCACTCCATTCCTAATCTTCGCTTTGCTCTCGTGGTGGTACCGATTGCTAAAGCCGCAGTTCGTTCACCTAATGTCGTGTCTGATGATTTAAAGCGTTCCCAAGCTTTTTTTTATAAAATTTTATCTGCTGTATGTCTACTGATATCATGAAGCTTGCACTGGGCATCTAATTGATTAATACCGAGGTCACCGCGTGCTAGTCGGTTTTCTTACTTTGCTCCATGACCACAATACTGGTAGCCAGGTAAATGTAATTCAACCGGAAGTTTATTGATTAGAGTGTCGACTAAACCACCACCTGAACTCATACGCTTCCTGCCTAACATTGTTGCCAAGATAGACAAAGCAGGGTATTTACACTTAAATCGAGGTCACAAAACAACTTTACTTTTGTTAATTAATCACATGTAATACGTTTTAGTCTTAAAAATTGAAACCGAATCCTGAACATTATTATTAGCGCCAACTAATACGATGCAATCCTGTAAAAATAATGCATGTAAATAGATGATTAATACTAAAAAGAGAAACTTGAAAAACACATTATAGAAATAAGACCGTATAAGTTAGAATAAGATCGGGGTATCTCTGCAGGTGACCATTGATTTCTAGGAATTGTAATAACTTCTAAGAATTTTTCGTTCAGGAGCATTTAGCTAATACAAGAACCATTTAAACTTGGCCTACATTTCAGCATAGACAACAATCTGTCTGAACTGTAATATGATACCCTGCAGGTGACCTTGAGAATTGATTTCTAAGAATTGTAATAACTTCTGGGAATTAACATGTGATCTTGACTCAGCCAAATTCTAAGAAGTGCTTGAACATAATTTCACTCTGAAAAGTAGAATCTCCCATACCTTAACCTTGAAAAGTCTATTTAATACCCCATGCAGGTGACCTTGAGAATTGTAATAACTTAATTAGCACGCACGACCTCAGCCAAATCCTAATAATTGCCAGGTGACCTTGAGACAGGGGCCAGAAGGTCAATTAACTTCGATTCCAAGAATTGGTTGGGGCGTGACCTTGAAAAGATCAATGAACTTTGACTTTGAACTTCTCCTGCCACGTGGCCTTGAAATTTCCCACCGAAATTATATCTATTATTTAACTCATGGCCTTGTCCCTGCCAAATTGGTGACCCTGAAATAATTGACATGGGGGTACGAATGACCTTGAAGAATATGCAGGCAATGTAAGCGACCTTGAAAACCAATCTAGTGGCTTTCTTCCATTCTAGTTACTTTTCTAGTGACAAAAGTAGATTAGAAGTGGGCTGTGAGCGACCTTTACATTGAAAACCTTATACTTTGGCATAATATGTACAATGGCCTTGAAAAACCATGTACTTAGACGTGGGCAATCTTTATGATGACCTTGAGGAATATACTTTGATGCAGGCGATGTGTACGATGACCTTGACCTTTAAAAAGCATTGACCTTGATGTGGACAATATGTACGGGAAAGTGTATTATTATTATTATCAAAATTGCGCAAGAAGTGGGGTAGCTATACTACTTACTTACATATTTTCTCTTCATAATGATACATGTCGTAGAGAAATAATAATTCCACGAAGTAAGATTAAAAAATATAAAAGTGCCTACATTTACTGATATATTTTCACAAAACTTTTTTTTATGTAATACATATTTCTTTCCAAATCAGTGTTCTGCAAACTAAAATAAATAATAAAACTAGAGCAAAATTATATTTAATAAATTATAAGAAATTCTACTAAATTAATAAGTATTTATTTATATTATAGTTAGACCGGTTTCGATATTACGTATAATTCTCAAGAAATTAAAAACAGTTTAGTAACAATTAATACCTAGATCTTTAATAAATTAAATATTATTAGACTCTGATTACTAGAATTGCATACAGAACGTAGTCATATACACCACTATAAAAATGTCAAAACACGCTTATGAAAATTACATATAAAATCAGTGTCGTATTGTGAGAGATATTATCTATAAGCTTATCTGTCTTGTGCTTCAAGAAATACTACATTGTTCGGATGGTTCTTTTAATAATTGCTTCTGAACAGACTAAGCTTAGGTGAAGGTGCTAAGTAACGCTTAAGACGATGCATTGAGTGACGTTGGACTGCTAACTGATATTACCGGATACCTGCAATTTTTTCATCATAAGTGTAAAGAGAACAGGAACTGGAATCATAATTCCAAGGTTTGAAATTTGTGTTGCATTTTGATGACGTTAATGCACTAGTCGAGTGTCTCTAACAAATATGGTCCGAAATGGTATCAAAGAATGTAATTCAACAAAAGTACAATTGTCGTTGTAATGTGCAATTAGAATCCCTTTTGTACGTCCCACATTGTTAGGCAGTTCATAATTCGAAGCTCTAATTTTTATATTGTGATTGAGTTCTTAATTACAAGAATTGTAATTCATTCCTTCGATGTCTTTCCAACTATTTATGTACACCACGGAGATATCGTTTATACCTATACTGTATTCCAGAACTGCCATTATTGGGTCGCTTAAAAACCTTCCTTCGTCTTGAAATAAGAGCGACTGATTAAATTCCTTTCCTTGTGAGTGAGTGCGTGTGTGTGCGAGTATGCTGCGTACGTGTGTATTATCAGTTTAGAACTGTAAACTGATCCCCCCCCCCCCCACATCCTTTTCAAAACAGAAAAACCAAATGACATCTAAAAACGTTAATTAACATATAGAGAGGGTGTTTCTTTTCCAATTATTAGGATTTCTTTGCGATAATCGCACATTATTTTGTATATCTAAAACTGAAATGTCTATTTTACGTTTACTTTAATATTCGTTATGTCTACTTCTTTTTGCTTTTCGACCTCATCTAGAATATAATTTTCACGTTCGACTGGTGCCCCTCAATTCGCTCTCAATCTCGTTGACTGCATTCCAAGAAGAGCGATTAACCTTCTTTACCCATCGGTAACTTCTCATATGCAGCTTGAGCATAGAAGAGTACAGTGTTAAATCTTCTACACAACCAAGTTTCTAAAAACTGTTTTCCCACATATTTAATAATTAAGATTTGGACGATTCACACGACAACGGTAAATGACCGATCCCTTTTCATATATAGAAGGTAACACTGAGTTTTGCTAGCGTTAAATTTAATTAGATTATTACTTCTCCATTCAAAGATACGTTGGATACCTCTGTCCGATTGAAATAGCCAGAATGGTGTGGTATGCAAAGCAATGGATAGGGATAGTTGTTAAAAAAAGCAGATCAATTGTGTATAGTAGAAAAATTGTAGAAGCTATCTGTTCCGTACCTGCATTTCCTAAATTAATTATTCATATTCCATAACTATCCTACCCGTCTATATGCAACACACAAGTCGTTCTCGCAAACATCGTTACACATACATTAGCGCATCTCTTGTCCATGTGACGTGAATACGATTTTATGGTTGGTTACAAGAATTTACACACATAAGAAAAGGTCGGCGTCGCCATTGCGTTCTGACAGATTATTATTAACAAGACAGTTTCGAATCACCAGCATGCCTGCATATTAAAATAAAAGAAAATAGAAAATAGAAGATAGAATAGAATTGGTTTAACTATTATGAAGCACATGGAATAGAAAATAAGTTTAAAGCAGCTAATTGTATTATAAATGCATATATACTTTAGTTAGCACTATTCCGTTGTGAACCGTAAGTACTTAAATTTAGAATGTAATTTGTTTCACTAGTCGTACATTTGTAAGGCGACTCTTAAGTGTTCGCAAATACTAATTCATTATATAGTTTGTAAATACAGACTTCGTTTACGAGTACTGAGTTTCAATACCTCTTAATCCAATGAGTTTCTCCATGCTCACATACATGGAGATGGTCCTTCGAATTATAGATTGTAGTTAGATACACCCGCATTGAGATAACAAAACACTATCACTGACCCATTTGGCACGTCCGCGTGAATATCAAATTGCTTTGAAAAGAAGCAGTCAGCTTCGATTCGTATTCGCCTATTTTATAGATTTGGCACGATCTGATACTGCCCGTCATTTTAATGCCAAGTAAATCAATAAAGATCACACCATATTTCTTTAGATTCTCATACTTAATTCCCATGGGAATTTATATCGCTGTTGTGCGTACATTATTTTCGCGATTGAACTAAAAATACCCAGAGCACAAACAATAGAAGATTTTTAAGAGAAATATCAAGCACAATTAGGCTTGACTGAAATTAATCTCGTTAATGATTTAATTAAATATGGATGATTGATTGAAGAGCAGTGGCGCGTTGTTGTACCGAAAGGGAACGTCCCCGAATTTTAGCGCAGTTTTATGATGAATGTAAAGCAGTACATGCAAGCATATTTAAGACTTACGAAATTAAAAGCAGATGCACGTTGTATAAATCGTTGTAGTGCACGTATTAAGCATAAACCAGAACATAAGAGACCGGTTCCACCTATGGCCAAACATCCCGCTATAGATAAGCCCGGATAAATGATTGCCACGAATATAGTAGTACGCTTACCGAGATCTACTAGCGGTTATTCTTACGTATTAGTTGGTGCCTATTATTTTCTGTACTTTTCTTTCAATTACATTCCGCTAAAGGATCAAATGTGGATAAGAATGTTAAGTAAAGCGTTTTTCTTCTGTTTGGAGTACCACTGTATGTGATTTAGCGACATTTGAAGTTGGTGATTCGGTGTGGAGTAAGGAATTATGTCCTTTCGGACGTATCTCGTTACTTTGCGGCTAAGTTAACGCCAAAATCTGTTGGAGCTTATTACACTCTAAGAGAGTGTGGCATGCGAAGAAGTGAAGGAAAGCCCTGAAACCAAGTAATCGACGTTGATTTACCTGTGTAGGAACGGGGTAAGAATTTTCCTACAGCAGATGCCCCTGTTGGTCGTAAGAGGCTACTAATCAAGTATGTGGGGCGAGTTTAGTTGTTCTGCGCTTTTGAATCTTGAGTATGTGGTTGTGAAATAACGGAAAGCGGGCATCCCGTGAACCGCGACCAGGCTTCTTTTATATATTCTTGACGTGTTTTTGCAGTGCACCACACAAACGAATTTACCAAAGTTTTTTTAGGTTTAGGGTTGTTTTCGTTCTTTTAGCTTTAGTTTTATTTTCTTAGGTTAGGTTAGCGCTTAGTTTTGTGGATTTTGTCGGAAAAAGCATCTAGTGGGGGAAGTTTCACGTATCGTTTAGTTTGACTTGCAATTTTTTTAACATTCATATATTTGGATTTCATATGTAGAATTTAAATTAAATGTTAGCTTTCCTTGAATACTGTTTTAATATGTTGCTATTGAGATTTCGATGAAAGGAAATGGATTTGTTTCCGTGTATTAAATTTTAGCACTGTTTTAGAATGTATGTTACGTCATAGGCTTGTTTTAGGTTAAAGTTGCGGTTATGCAAGATTATCGTGTTTGATAGCAAAAGAATTGTAAAGGGGTTATAAATAGTTTTGCGTATTCCTTTGTTGACCAGTTCAGTTAAGAGTGAAATTAAGTAAGATCATTAAGTGTTTAGTTAGTTTATATTGGCTGCGTTATGAAAGGAATATTTATTAACTAGATTCCATGTATTTTCTCGTGAGAAGTGTCTAGTTTGTTTTTTAGTATAAATATTTTTTAGAGAAGGGGTTAAAGGATGATGTGATTTAACCGTGGTAAATGGTTTTTGTTTTATTATTTTAGTCAGTCGGTAAAAGGTTGTTGACAGAGGTGGTTGCGAGGGACTCAGGATATAGGCAGTGCAATGGTATGCCAATTAAAGTTCCCGGTGGCATCTTAAAAATGTCGCGAAGAAGATAACCTTTTGTTGTTTGTCGGTATAAAGCTAGTATTCAATTACCCTGGTAATTTTGAATTTGTGGTTGTCAAATTATATTGAAGTTTTTGTGTGTTGGGATTTGGGAAAGAGTTTACGCTGGTACCTTCTGATTAGTTTAATTCACGCTTGTAGCGGATTTAAATAATTATAGATATTGAACTTTGGTTTTTTGTGTTCCTAGAAAATCTGGTGAGGGACTGTGATTAATTGTTATATGGTACCCACGCCTATTTGAAAATAGACGATAAATTGCTGTGAAAAATGTTGCTAATATATTTTGTGTATATAACAAAGAACTTAGTGTAAATAAGTTACTGATTTGTGTGCATAAAACCAGGTGCACAGTTAGTAAAAGGACGCCTGGATTAGATTTAAATATTTCGCTAATAGTTTGCGAGTGTAAATCAAAAGAAGGAGTTAGTTCACCTAATGTTCCTAATAGTTTTCGTTCACTGCGCTGGTATGTGTTTGAAGGAAGAACTGAAAATTTAATTTGTTTTTCCGATCAATTAGAAAGGGACCAATTGTACGAGAATTCCATCCTGTCGCTGTGAGCTGGGAAATAAAAAGTTAGACTGTATTTAAATACCGAGATGAACCCGCTTTCTTTTGTTGTATAGTACTAAATAGGTGCCCTTCAGACTAGCTGATCGATTAGCGATGCGTTTTCACCCTGCCTTTTGCGATCTACACGTTACAGTGTATTATTATCTTTTTTCATTGTGCATTGAGACTGACATTTTAACATTTGTCGAATGTATGTTTGCAGCGTGTTCCAATATGATGATAAATGGTATAATTAAAATTAAGGTTTAAGATTATTGATTTTCTAATTTTGAACTTGCAAGCTTTAACCAATTAATTAGATTTATTATTGAAATTTTAAGTAAGCAAGATTGCGTATCACTCTCTTCCGGAAGCAAATTTATTTGTTATGACATTAAAATAATTATACTCAACGTATACCATTGATTTATTATTATAATATATAGTATTAATGAACCTTACGAGTACTATTTCAGTATTATATGTAATATTATTATATGTCATTTTCGTCTTATCTTACAGCTTTATCATTATTTACTATTCGTATAAATTAGGAGACAACAATATCTTTGACTATTTTCTTGTTAATGGTTTAATAATCATTTTTCGAATTATACCGTGTAACACCCCTTGATTGAGCTTAGAAATTTAATTCTATTTAATTTAGTATAAGAGATTTATTACACTGCAGTATCCGGTATAAAATGCTTTAGCAATATTACTTTGTATATTGTAGTATTAGGTTATATAGATTAAGTACGTGTGCGTAGAAAAATAGACGCTAGAAAGGCACGAAAGATAGTCGGTTGCTGACAGCGTAAGAGTGAATGCTAGTCAATCATTAATGCACAAGCAAGTGCGGCAAGTCTTCCATAAACAATTATTAATAACGGCCATAATAGTGTCACAGTGAAGTAAAATGTTGTAAAACAGTAAAGTTGTAATGATTCGTAAGTGGGATATACACAAATTTTAGTTAGTGCTATTTCTCCTGGAGAAGTAAACAGATATCTACACTACTACAAGAAGCTTTTGTCGTTAACTATTCTTCTAGCTTTTGTAGCATTAACTGGTTTTTGTTTGGTTGACGTTAAGAATCGTATCAAGTCAACAATACAGGTAGCTGCCATCCTTTGTACGACGGATGTGGTTAAACGAAGAATGAAGAACGCGTCTTTAGACAGGTTTTTGGTTAATGTGTAAGAATCAAAAGATCGACATAATAATCCGGTAAGCGTGTTTCCATTATTGAATTGAATTGGCAGCTAGTGGATTATTACGTCAGTTTTCGATTGCATGTTTAGTAGTAGTTTCACGCATCTTTATTTTTGTTGTAACGGCGATTTAAAATTGTTTTGTCTGTTATTTTAAATAAATGTATTAAGGTTTCATTGTAGTCATAAATGCATTAAAACTCCTCAGAGGACCTTAGATTAAAGAGGTTTGCGTTTCCCTGACATATTAGCTGTGGCATTAAACAAAAATTGATTGTCTTGGGTAACTATATACTGTGCGGTCACACTACCCATGCATCCAGTGCACTGCTGCATTAGTGATACTCAATGATCAGCTGAGCTAGACGATATCCTTTATTCTATTTGTAGCGTATATGGGACTATGCCCAAATATTTAGAACACGTTACAAATAATTGATCAAGTGCTACCTCTTCCATGTACTTCTTTCAGCAAGAAACCTCGCATTTTATGTAGTTATTGTTTTGATGCCGACCGATCTACTATTTTAATACATGTAATCCTCGTGTATAAAATTTGTACTCCTTTGGTCAGTTAAGGGAATTTTTAAATTAATCCAACCGCATGGCTAAAAATTATAATTAAAGATTCACATTTTATTTTAACAAAATTGTTTTCACCTTTCTATTTTCAGTTTTGTTGCTTTTGCACTCTCATAAATTTAATAGTATCAACCCGTTTCGCAACTTTATCATAAATGATAACGATTACAAATGTTTGAGCTTTATTAACTATTACAACTATTATAAAACACACTAGTACTGGATGATGCTTTTCGTAGTTAATGGGAATGCAAGCCAGTGCGGAAAAGTATTAACTGTGTTTGCTGTTTACTATTAACCACAAAAGGTTGCTTAGAGACTATAAGTATAAATAAAAGATTTAAATACCTTAGCGATTTCAGTTGAAAACGAGATTACGTCATCGGCAAATTTATCGTTGATTTCTGACGTGTATTCTTTAAGCATCGCCACAATGTACGTTCTATAATGTTTTATTTCTGATGAATATCTATGGGGTTCTAGTAAGTAACGCTCTCCAAATTCTGGTGTAGTTTGTTTAATCTAAAAAAAATCTTACAGAAATGCAATTGATACAATTTCGTTTGAAAAAATACTAACCACAATTTTATTCTTGGACGAGTTTCTCACATCCTCGGCAACATTAAATCCATATAGTAAGCTTAAGCCCAAGAGTCGGCGAGCTTTAGCGATAGTGAAAAGCCAATCGAAGTCGGTATTGTTAAAAAGAGACGGCTGTTCAGGTAATCCCATAGCTTTAAGAATTTTTTCAAGAGGGTCCAAGCTTTGGCCAAGTTTATCTGCGGTAAAGTAGTCTGTATAAAATGGTAGCACTCTGTATTTGTTGAACGATGCATGTGTACGTAAAGAACTATTGTTTTCAAGGTTACAATACAAATAGGATTTACATAAGACTTAAACTTTATACACCTTTAAGTTGAGTATCGATTGATATTGTGGATGGAATTTTCGTGTATGGTTTCAAAAGCTTTTGTAATTGAATTTAACAATTTGCGTTATATTCAAATATTTTAAAGCAAAATTTTTAAAACACAAAAGATTAACAGTAATACATTTGCAAAATGCGCATTTATGACAAACGAGATCCCTTGACAAATTACGGGATCTGCAAAGGTGATTGATGTTGATGGTGTCGTATGGTCGGATGTAGAATATTTCCATAGGCCACGTGATTCGATTGTTGAATTACTCCATCCTAACCCCTTTCTGGTTTAACATAGCTATTTCTATTCCGTTGTAGTCAGTTTTAATGGAATTCCCTCGATTTGTCTAACACATCTGTTAGATATATCCGTATATAGTATTGGGTTTAAACATAACTTTAAAAGATTTTGTAACTCCTAAAGGATATGTAGTCACAAAAAAGTGGTTCGTGTTACAATATATCGCTAATAAACGACTGTTATCTGGTAAGAGAAGAACACATTCAACGTTTGCATCCAAATTGCAACAAAGATTTCCTAATTAAATTCTAATCACATTCCGAATTAATTTAAATGTACCTATTGTATGTAATTAGTTGTAAAGGATTAAAGATCATGCATTGTAATAAAAACCAAACTACGTGCTCGGTTTTCTGTATTTTACCCAAACAAAGATACAATGAAAGCAATTTGTAAATAATCCGCAAATAAGGCGAATTCTCGAAGGAGTTAACAATATTTATTTCCAAAAAGTATCCCAGAAAAGTTTACAAAGAGTGAAAGCATATCTTAAACTCTGACATTCGAATAAACTAGAATAGAAATTAAACATAGCCGCAATGTTTACCAAGAAAAAATCCTGTTGAAAGTTAAATGCAAGATTATAAACCATACTCCATCTGTCCCAAAACAAGATAGGGGAGTGCCGGTAGCAATATTTACAATGAACAGGTGATTTGTCTATAAAAAACTAAGACCTGCGGGAGGTTTCCCTGTGTCAACCTCCTGTTTTATAATTAGTACATAAATGGTCTAATTAGTTGAAGATTGGGACAACACAATAACATTATGAATATTATTATTATATTATTAATATTATTATTATAATATTATTAAATACATATACTACGAAAAAACATATAGGTACATGTACTTCTTAAAATCTAGTAACTAGATCTTTTGGAGTGTAGCTGTTGATTACGCAAAATGACCAGCTAGATTGTTTGGATGTAACTTAATCTTTTATTACATTGGACACTATAATGCTTTATAACACATTTCACTGGTTTCATCTGGAGATCACGTGCGATGAAGTCGTTTGGAACAAACCGTCGTGCATCAACGATCATTTGTAAAACCTGGAACATCTCGATGATTTCAAAGTTCGACACCAAAGAAGTGCCTCATAGCTGCAAGCCGTAAGTCCATGTGGGCATGAGGGACGCTTTTCAGATCAGCGGTTTACTTTCAGCGGATAGTGTTTAGTGCCTGCCACTCAGCCAGTACATCTTTCTAAGTTGAGAACCGAATTGGTTTATGTTAGTGGGGAGATATGCTCTCCATCCAGGCGTCCGTTTAAATGCATTCCTAGGTATCGAATCTCACCCTTTTGGGGTAGCAGAATGTTGTTTTTTGATCAATCAATTCGTTAAATTTAGCCCAATTTGTATGTTTATTTGCTAATATTTTTAGTGGCTTGAGTATGTAGAGTGATCAAAACTGGTGAATGGTCGGATGACAAGTCAAGACAGAACTTTGAATTCAATAGAAAAGTCGGTATAATCTTTGTGAGACAAAAATCAACTAGATCTCGTTCTTTTATTTTATCAGTAGGCCAGTAAAGTGGTTCGCCTGTCGAAAGATACTTGTGATTATTGGATAGCATAGTCGAGTAGAGCTTCCTACCCTTGGCTGTAATTAACCAAGAGCCCCAGTGAGTATGCTTAGCATTACAGTCCACGTCTGTGATAAATCGACTACCTAAAGTGTTGTAAAAACGTATTGCTTATTTTTAATAGCGTGTTTAGGAGGACAGGACAAATACGAAATTACCAGTGGCCCACTCAAATCCTTGATTGCTGCACTCGTAGCCTGAAGACGTCATTTCTGATGTTTTGTAGAATATATGTTGCGGCAATTAGCATTATCCCGATGTTGTGATTGATTAGACAAATTTTTATTTCATCGACATGGTTTGATAAGCAATTGGAATTCCACATTCCAACTGTAAGACACTTATTTAGTTTAGTGATAATTGTTGTTACCAAGTTTAGCATAGTTCCCATTTGCTCAAAAGGGTTGTTCATCATGCTTTTTACTTCGAGCAGGTTTGATACGGTTCTGCAATCTTGATTTTGTGTTGTAATATTGTTGGAAGGTTCTGGTTGCCTATTGGTTAATCTACTAAAGGACAATGCTTTTCTTCATTGTTGGGTACGATATGTTTCAGTCTAAGTGTGGGATATTCTTTGTGTAATAAATCTTTCTAAATCATACAGCCTTTAAAGCTAGCAGGGTGGTTGCCGTAATATAATATACATTTGACATCAGGAGTTTTCTTGGACCCTGGTCAATGGGGTGGTCTGCTATACATTTTGCATATGGAGGTCCTAGTTGGCAATATTTCATGGTGTGGTCATCTCGTTGACATCTACCTCTTTGGATGGGGTGGTTCGAATTTAATTGTGTAGGCCAGTACAGTATTTATATTATAGATGTTTTTATTGGTGGGAGCAGCTTTAGGATCTATGAAAAACATAGGTAGTGGTTCTTTAAAGTGTTTGAGGTTTTATATGCTTGACACAGTATGACCATGGTCTTTTTTTTCTTTTATATCAATCTTTCTTCTTTGAGTCTGTAAGTGTTAAACTCAGTTTTTTCTTTATTAGGACTTTGGTTATGGTTGTGTAGCTTTCGCAGGTTTTTGGTTGTATTTTAACTTGATTAAAATTTGGAACTTTAATTTCGTAATTGTTTTTTGCCACCGCAGCTAGTAGACATACGAGAAGAGGGATGTTCTTGGCACCCTGTACAAACAATGGAGGTGGGTTAAGTGCTTTATTCGTTTGAGAATTTTGAACATCTTTATTGTTTATATCATCTTGCTAATTATCTTCATCATCTAGGTCTTGAAAACGATTTACAGTTTTTATTGGGGCATCTAACCAATTGTCAACTATTTTTATTAAATTATTATAAGTTTTTGTTATGAACGAATAAGTTCAAAAGTAAATATGCAATTCAAAATTATTATTAATTTTATTAAATACATAAATAAAAAGTTTACCTCGAGTAGGATTTGAACCTACGATCAAACAGGTCGTAGATTCAAATCTTACTCGAGGTAAACTTTTTATTTATGTATTTAATAAAATTAATAATAATTTTTAGTCAACTATTTTTATTTGTTTAGCTTCTTTTTCTGGACTAGTTCTGAGTCTCTCTTTTTGTATTTTTAACTACTTGCCATTGTCCTTAGCTTTGCATTCTAGCGACTGGATTGTGATATTGGAATGGTTGATTATATAAAGAGGAAATAGGTTTGCATGTCAAAAGTGTTGCCTTTAAACTGCTGATACTGCTCATTTAGCAGCTGTGGTTGTGGCTGGTACGCCAGTGGTGGTGATAAATAGAATCCTGTTGATAATAGTTGGGCTAATATTTTCCGTTGGTAGTAAACGAAATATTCGTGAACCGTAAGCCATAATTGCTTTATTTTAATTTCCAAAAATAGTAATAAAATAAAATTGAAATGAAAATTCATATTTTAGTAATGATTTAAAGAAAAGGTGAGAGGTCGTCGGATAATGGTTTGTATGCCTTAAGTAAAATATAAAATACACGTAAATTCCGTTTTTACCTGTCTATTAATGAAACAACTAAAACCACTATGTTACGTAAAATTAAGCGTTCTGTCGCTTTCATACGAGCACAATGTATTATTAATTACACCTCGCATTAAAGAGAATTTTACGTTGCACTTTACTAATAGCGTGAAACACGTCCTTACCACTGAAAGTATGTGGCAATCCAAAGGATCAAGTGGATAAGCAGGATATGCCGGGAACTTATAAAATTAATTGTGATAATTGCGAACCATTGTATGTACAGCAAACTAAACGACCTACCAAAATTTGTTTTAAACCATTTAGCTCATATCAAACACAAATGTTGGGACAAGTCCGCTGTAGTCCTACATATGTTTGATAAAAATCATGTAATAGATAAGGTATCTTTAATCAAACATGTTAGTAATAAGTACGAACTTGATTGCTATGAAAGTTTAGAGATCTTCAAAAACATATGTATATATATATATATATATATATATATATATATATATATATATATATATATATTTATCACCACTAAACAATGAGCCATTTATGAAAATTCGTAATTACAAAATAGAGGCATATATATATATATATATATATATATATATATATATATATATGCCTCTATTTTGTAATTACGAATTTTCGCATAAAATGGCTCATTGGCGTTTAGTGGTGTACTCAAATATTTTACGTGGTATGGCAAACTTCCGGTTACTGTTAATCCCCTCTAAAATAATCGTAAGGCGGTAAATTCAAACTGTCCACATGTGACCCATGTCCGAACGTGTCCCGTACTCCCTATACTACAAAAGTCGAAAATGATTGACTGAAGAAGAGTCAGTTTCAATTATTCATTTTTCATTTGCAAATGAAATTATATAGAAAAATAGAAGCATAATCTTTTTTACGACGGGTCAGAACTTCTCAAAAGTTAATCCAATTTTACGTGCGGGTGCACAGAACTTGATTTTTTACCATGGAAATTGAGTTGTTGCCCAGAACAAATATCAAATTATAAATTTGATCAAGATGAAATAAATGGTGTTCTAGAAATTTTGCTAAAATATGTCAAGTCTAATAAACTCCAACGAGGTATAATAAATAAAGTTGCGAAGAAATTTGATGTTACGAGAAAAACAAATATTCTGACGGCAAAATCTCTGCAAATGGACCTTTTAGTGTATAAATTTTGGAAGTTTTGATTTAGGTACACGTTTTACGTTGTTGGAGTTATCTGTTTTTTTCAAATTGAAATTGTGGTGAAAATTGTTCAATGGTTAAGATGTTTAGAACAGAGTATAGTTTGTTTTTGTCTGTTTTCCACACGTTGATGTTCCGATTTTAGTAAAAGAGATTTTATAATAGTATTTTGTAAATAGTGGTTATTCTTAGTATGTTTAAATTATCCTTAATTATGATTGAATGAGTTAAATTACGTCTAGGGAAATTAAGCATTAAAATTGTTACTTTATATTAAACATCGTTTGCAAATTTAAGGCTTGGGCGACAGATACATTTGTTTTAAAAGAACAAATAGTTTGGATCTTAGACACGTTAGCCCAAGGTTGATTTTCAACGAATTTATTTGTCGAAAATATATCAAGTTACATTGATAAAAGTGCTTGAGGTACCGGGGAATACAATTACCACCATGACATGATTTTTCTGTTAAATTGCCTAGTGGGCGTTACGACGCGTGTTATAATTAAAAGTAATCTTTTTTATGATTTGTTAACTAAGCGGAAATTGAAGATGGTGAAAACTGAAAGAAACATACGGGATTTTAGTCATAGCTGCCGTAGGGTACAGCTGAACGCGTTGGCGTTCAAGGTAGTGAATTACGTTACGGTACCGTGGCGAATGAACTTTCGTTTGGGACGTTTCTCTATCAACCCTTAGGGGGATATTTGGAGTAAATTAGATCACCTCGATAATATATTATCGCAAAGTATGTCCTTAGTAACATCGCTTAAGCATCCTTAGAAGAGGAATTAGTGTTAGAAAATTAATTCTACCCTTGTCTTTGGCTAAAGTCACCGTAGTGCGGGGATATAGATCGCTAATTCACGAACTTTAGTATCGTCAGGTTCACAGTTAGCAATAAACAGAAAACCGTTGTAAATAAAACGCTTAACTAGGTTTTTGTGTATTATAACTTTCGTTCAAGAAATTTGTACATTAATAGCTAGAGGATAAAGAGCGAAGTCTAAATATAAAATTCCTATGGTGTATATTAACCAAATGAACTAGAAGTTAGCATTTCGTTTTGATGTAAACAACTTTCATAGTTCAATACGGTGTCTATCAATTGAAAAGCTGGCGAGTGTGGTTACGACGTCGGAAACCGACCATTGAAAATATCTAAAGGTGGGATATCCTATCCCCTTATCGTTTGCTGGATGAAATTTAGAGACGCCGATTGATGCACAGGCTTGATCAAAATTAAGGTAATCACTTCCGTACATTCATTTTGTTGTGTTGTTGACAATCCTAAAAATGTGTGTTTACTTTTTATTTTTCTTATCGTACGGATGAATTTGCCTTTCGTTTAAGTTTATGTAAGTAAACTCCAGATATCAATTCAGTTTATACAGCATATCCATCCGTGGTTTAATGATAGCATATTGTGCAACGTTTGTTCTATATAAAATTTTGTATTACAAAGGTTGACAAATTTGAATGTTCGACGCTTTCATTTTTGGTGTATCTAAAATTAATAGATTATTTTGGGGGAATTGAACTAGCTACCGTCAATCATATTAAAACAATAGAATTTTACGAAATTAATGATGTTTTTTTGTGTAGTATCTGTATTATCGCATTGAGCATTTATGTTTAATTGATTACAATATATACATAGTTTAATAAACTGGAAGTATTTTCTTTATGGTCTGTAACAAACTGCCCCGTTTCTTTCTATCCCGATATTAATTACGTTTGAACGAAGTTTTAAAAGATGAGATAATGTTTACCTTCTAGTTTTCGAGTGATTTATTTGTTTGAGCAAATTGTTGATGTACACAACATTAAAGTGACAACGTTCGATTACTTTTTAATATTTTAGTACAATTTTAACGTAACAATTTGAGAGAGAATTCTTTAATGAGTACTTTAGTTGGTTGTCATATTTTCATTTGGTTATAAATTTTAAATTATAACGTAACGTAGTTATAAAGTAAATAGACCGATGAACGATCAACTGCTGTCTTTGTAGCACGTCATTGTATTACAAGTGTTTGTTTTGCGAGCTTCGCAAATACTTTGAAGGTTTTCATGAATCGCGAACCTGTGGCGATTCATGGATCCACCTGTAATTGCGATTAAGGTTGTTCAGACTAGCTGTGAACTTTCGTAATTAGGTATGTCATCCCATATTTGGATATTTATAAACATCCTGGTGCTCAATCGATTTGTGACAACCCCCATTGTGTCTTTCGTATGATAAACTGTCTTAAGGGCTAAAATTAGAAATGCACCCACCCCTTTAAAACTACTGAGCTACCGGCATCCCACCTTTTACATGTTGCTTTCGTTTTACTGCTATTTTCGACCGTAACAGCCTTTGAGTCAGCGGGGCACTTTACGAAGCTTAGCTTGCGTCTGATCAAATTTATTTAGAAGATTTAAAGAGGGTAACGGTTTCAAACGTATTTCTTCCACAGTGAAACCTTCCCAGACTGATCAAAATAAACTTACCCACCTAGAATATTGAATT
The DNA here is from genome assembly GCA_036346205.1 of Vesta saturnalis. Classification (NCBI taxonomy): domain Eukaryota; kingdom Metazoa; phylum Arthropoda; class Insecta; order Coleoptera; family Lampyridae; genus Vesta; species Vesta saturnalis. The sequence continues at coordinate 796,041 of JARFJB010000896.1, forward strand.
TCGATGAAGAATTACCTCAAAAAACTTGTAGAAGTAAGCGTTTTATATCAAAAGTGATGTCTATGTCTACAGTAGCAAGATATCGATACAAGGTCATAGAGGGCAATATTTTGACGGTAAATTGGAAATTTGCAAAAACTAAACGAAACCGTAAAAACCATTCAAAAGAATGTCTTGTTAGTACAAATATTGAATACTTCAATACTGTAGAATGTCAAAAAATGATTTTCAATAATGTTATACCTGCATGTTAAGTCAAATTTCCGGTCAAAAATTAATTCATGTACAGTGAGATAATGCCAAGACACATTCGTACAATGATGATCAGGAAGTTCTGTCTGAAGCATCTAGGAATGGTTGAGATATTAAAATCGGATATTAACCTCCAAATAACCTAGATTTGAATGCTTCAGGTCCCGGTTTTTTACAATTGAAATGAAGCATCTTTGAAAAGCATTGTAGATTTGATTGATTGCGTGCAACTGTCGTTCGATCTATTAAATTATGACAGTTGTAGGTGGAAACCATCATTGAATTCTTCATGTGAGCAAAGCTAAACTACCGTGAAGGCAGGCTTCTTGTATCGTTACATTACGTTGATAAGGTTTTGGCAAATGGCCAAAATATTGTCAGTAATGCTATTAATTACGTTAATAAGAAAAACAATTTCAATTTGTGCATAATTCTTTGAAAACTCTAATTAAAGTTTTATTTTGGGACAGATTTGAATCGGAAATGTGTACAATCTGTCTATAGAACAGAAAAATGAAGGGTATTTTAAAACAAGATTACTATGGACTTAAATGTCTGTGGTTGATTACACCACAGAGAATTCAAGAAAATACTTAAGAGTGTAGAGTTGCTCTGAAAACCCTCTAAGGGAGTCAACAACCGCTGAGTAAAACATTCTTGTCGGATATTGTTCAACTCCAGCTAGCAGCCGTCAAAACTAGTGTTCTAAAACTTACACCTCCCTGATATCTACATCTGTTAAAATCAAGATTCGGAATTGGAAAAAAAAGCGAATCAAGGTTAACGAAAAAATGGGAGAGGTGTGAGTGCAACATTGTATTAATTCGAAATAAATGGAAAAAAAGATGAATAAAATCGATGCACTCATTATTCAACTGAATTATTGACCAAACTGCCTGGAGTTAAGACTTCCGTTGGTCAAACTATACCAAAGAGCCTTATACGAAGAATAGGGCTGCTGACCGTTCTTTGGTCAATTTAAACTATGCACCTTTAAAGGCTAAGCACTAAAGTTGTCAACGTTACAAGGTCTATGCCAACATTCCAACATTAAGAATGTGGGAGGAGTTGACAAGATACAGTATCGGAGAGTTCACACCTTTCTGATACGGGAGCATCAAGAATACTGAGATCGAGATCTAACACAAAACAACATTGCGACGACCACAGATAAATAACAAAAACAAATAACACATAAGTAGGAAATGCAACTTCGTCAGTACAGTATTGTGCTGCTCAATATCAATGTCAATATAAAGGAAAACGGATTACGGGTTCAACCTCAAAATAGCTACAGGAATTGGTTTCAATTGCAGGAACCTCAACAGCAATTCTGATTAGGAAATAAGTTTAATTAAATTTATAAGATTAATATTTATACAGATTATAAAGCAGTAACAATAAAAGTGGTTCATGGGTGAAACAGCAATTCCATGTAGTATTTATAAAAGAAGAAGAAAGCACGATAATAGGACATGTATAGTGTAATTGACAGAAGAGACAGAATATGTACTTTCATTATCTATACAAAGACTATTAATACTTTTATTGGAAGCATTCAAGAGCAGACTAGGACACATTGCTATTGCTTCGATAACGCTTATAGACTGAATCAGTACAACGGCATACTCATTTACAGTACCCCTCTTATTAAAAACACTAACGAAAGGATCGGCGCGTATTGTTTGTGTTACGTTTGCACATTTTAATGGTTAGTAGATCAGCACTATTAGTAGTTTAAAAAAAAACGCCACTACTATTTGCAGTGGTATTGCATTTCTTACCCTAATTACAAGTGCTAACAAGGAGACCTGTAAGCATAGTCCATGTTTCGCTAGTGACGTTTAATGCTTTATAAATAGAATGATAGATTAGAATCACCCATATCAAAAGCACTAACTACGGGAGTGGTCATAGTGATTTAAGCCATGAAGCGCTTAAAGTACAAACAACGCACACCCAACTGTATTCAATAAGGTTAAGTGAGCTATTACTGTAAAACGGGGTAGTGACTTCCTGGAAAACAACTGGTCGTGCCAACGTAAGCCACAATGCATTAAGTCTCCCAAAGTGCACCAGTCCTATCATTGGTGATTCGAATAAACGTTGTGCTGGTGCAAGCTGTAAATTGATAAAACGCATTTACAATGCATTCAAAATCCGCAACAGTTATGTCGTTAATACTATTAATGACAGAAAACCGCCAATTGTGCTAATGCAATCCAGAAATTACAAAAATGCACTAAGGAGGCACTCAGGATGTGCCACTGTTTCGAACTGTGCTTACAATAAGGGTTTGAAGTTGGTACTACAAAAAATGGCGCCTCTTTTTAGGAAAGACCAATTGTGCTGTTACAATGCATAAGACACTCAAAGCTCTAGCCATATACAACGTTCTATCGTTAGTGCTTCCAATAAGGGTATGAAGTGAGCACTGCATCACACGGTAACGCTTTTTTAAAAACGGTCAGTTGTGTTGGTTCAGGCCAAAAAGCATTAAGAGGCAGTAACGAAGCACTAACGATCCCTGAATGCCCCATCGTTAATGATTTCATTAACAATGCTGTCCTTACAGACCGTTTTCAGAAATGGTATGAAGGTATTGAAATCAAATATCAGGCACGAGAAAAACGGATTAACCACATCACAAGAAAATTAGATTACGTGAAGTGCAAAAGAAGACAATTATAAAAACTTTAATAATCACCGAAATATGCGGAAGCAATGGAAAACGTGAAGTACTATTATACGGAAAAATTAAAGTGAAGCAGGCATTATGATTGGAGAAACCAATAAGGAGTGACTTTATTGTAACAATATAACTTACAAATTTTGAATCATAATTTAAAACTAAGAGGAAAAAACATATTCGTTACGGTAGAGCTCCGAAATCGTAGACAATGCGGCCAGAGACGAAAAGAAGGGCGCTAATGCTAAAATCGGTAACAAAAAGTGGCAATTGAATGAAAAGTATGACAACTGTAACCGCAAGGGTGGTAGAAAAAATAAAGAAATATGTAAACTCAAAAAACTAGCAAAGATTGATGAAGAAAACCCAACGATAGTGGACAGACTAGGAAATTGGATAAGAACCGAATACGTGAAATAGGCTTCATACGGATGAAGAAAAGGATAAAAACGAAAACGATACAGACCTTCGAATGAACGCTGATAACTTACTGTAAATAAAAACATTCATGAAATGGAAACATCTCACACATAAACACTTTGCACTCCAAAAGAGGGAGCCTGATTTTTTTCGTAAAATGGGCACATTAATATTAATTAATAAACAAACGAGACCAAAAGGTTACGTTCACTGAACCCTTTCTGCTTAAATAACATGGAGTCAAAATTTAACTTTAAGATGTTTTCGATTACAACTTAAGTATTTTTGAGATATTGTAATAAAAATTGAAAAGCTCTTAAGCTCTTAAGAACGTACAGTTTTGTAAAAATTATATTTTAATAAACTATTGAAAGGCAGGGAGAGAGTGTACCTTCAAATCTGCCTTCTGTACTCTTCTGATGCACGCATGTGTTATTTCAAATTAATCATTTATTTAAATTCGCAACAAATTTGTACGTTAGAGATACTCATTTCATAAAAAAGGAGGTTGCTCATTGCAAAAGCTTACATAGTCATTTTAGAAACTGTGAAAACAGTATGTTAGTAATTTTCAAATTTGTTTGTATATACAAATAAATATTGTACACCGTAAAGTATTCTAAATTATGGCAAGGAATTAATATGGTCTGGTAAAGGGATGAAACCGCCTGTCCTTGACTGCTTTTCGCCTCTTTTTATCCATACAAAGTAATTTTGCAGAAACGTCCACTCTGCATGGTGGTAACGAATTCGCTAACGTAGTCTTCGCAGTAGCTAGACATTGCAACCGGCGTAAACATGGACCTATTCCTTTTATTTGTTTACACTCGCCACAAGAGATACATTTTAGGGTTCTTCTACAATTTTTAATAATTCCAAAATCTTTTGATATAAATTTGTATTGTTTTCGTGAGAATTTAAAATGTTTACCTTTTAATTTAATCTGGGTAGTTTCAATCGCAAAGATAACATTCATTAATTTAAACTTAACTTAATTGCTATCAAATTCCTGCCTGCGTAAATGAAATTCACGTTTGCTTAAACAAATTTCTTTCTTATCTGGTTGCGCCGGCTAGCTTGATTATTAAAAGAAATGATTATTATTATCATCTACCAAAAATATCTTCAAACTGATTCTCTTAAATGCATATGAAATTCGCAACTTTACTTGAAATTACTTTCTTTAGTATTAGAAATTTTAATGTTCCTAATGGTTAATAATAAAAATAAATCAAATGTTATGCTCATTTAATTTAACTAAACTCAAAAATGTACAAATGATTTATTTACAATAATATATAAAAACAATCCTATAATAACCGCTGGGTATTCTGATATTTCTTATTAATTAGTATGCACATATAATTTCTATATCAACAGTGAGTGAAAATTAATTCCTTCAGTGTTGATTGTTAAAACACAATTTAAGGAAAAATAAACATCGTTTATTTTATTACACACAGTTATTTACCTTACTTGTTTTGGCAGATATCGCTGAGTTTATGAGTCGTAGATACGCGTTTGACCCTGGAGCTGTATTCCTTTGTTTACCAAATATCTGCTTCGGAAATTCTCGCTGATTCTACATAATTCCAGTTCCCCGCAATCTATTTATACGGTTAATATCCTTTGGATGAATTATTTTATCAGTTTTAATTATCACTTCAAATTGTCACGTTTTCACTGCAAACTGCCAGCAAATTACAAACGGTAGTGCTGAGTCATCATTAATCTTTTTTAGTTATTGTTATTCGTCTACTGCTTTATTTTACCACGCTAGATCGATTATCGTATTTTATATTTTTCGTTCAATATTTAAAAATAATCGTGCCTGACCTCTAATATGCAACAAACACGTTATTTTAATTTATTGTGTCACTTTTCTTTTTATCACTTATTTAATAAGGTACGCACTCTTTTTGACTTTAAACTTTTATCTTTTGACAAGGACAGTATTCTTTATACTTTCTTACTAACTAATTTTTGTTTTATTTCCTAATTTTATAGGGCAACGTGACTATTACATAGTCACTCGCTGCTGTCTTTTAGGCTAACTTCAACCAACGCATAAGGACTCCCTACTTTCTAAAACTGCAAGTCATTTCAACAACTTATTTCCCCTCCTTTTAAAATTCATTTATGCATTCGCAAATTGCCGCGAACTTAAAATGTTTGCTGATTAAATACGTCCATAACTTATTGAAGAAAATTCGAGCTTCTACTATCAATATTATATACATTTATCAAGTAAACAACAATGATTCCTTAATCTATAAAGGATCAATATCATACACCTTTGCGCGAAATTTGAAAATTCTCAGGCACCCGTGCACGTCGACAGCAATTAAATGAATGTCCCAAAGACGTTTACCGGAAACATGTTAGTTAAACCTTTCGATGGCGCCCAATACCGTTCTATAGCGCCTCAATGGAAAGAAAGACGCTATCATCATCGCTATCTCCAAAAAATCGCTTACCGCCGATAAGAGCCGGTCGCATATATTTTCTCTAATATATATATATATATATATATATATATATATATATATATATATATATATATATATAATTACACTCATCTCCGAAATAATCTTTTATTTCTCGACCTACATATTTTGTTTAACGATTATCTCGCAACTACCGTTATAATACAAAATCTTGATATTTTTATTTAAACAGAAATTAAAGATAAAATGTATTAAAAGCGAAACTTAAAACGGAACAAGGGATATTGGACTCAAAAACTCAAAATAAAACAACAAAACAGACATTTTTCATTCTACTCTTCTCTTTGATTTTGGTACAGTGGGAATGTTATCTATTTGACAATAGACCTCCAAAAGTTGTAATTGCAGATTATATTGTACGTGTCCACTTTATTAACCCACTTTATTCATAAATGCGTTGAGTTCATACAGCGAAGGGCTTATTTATATAATACGAGGGATAAGCTGCAATGATTGAGAATTGAAAAATCTAGTTACCCGTGCATAACAAATTGTTGTTTATTAAATAGTGCATTATTTTATCTGTCACTTGCAGTTTAGCTTGTGCAATTCGGTTGAGTAGTGTCTGAGAAATAGTCCATAGAATAAGCTTCTGTTATCGAAAAAATGGAATTATCACGAGAACTTTAGGGATAATGATTTACTATGATTTCAATCAAGGCTTGAGCGCGTATGAGTGTAAGGAAAGTTTAAAGTCGGCATTTGGGCTTCTAGCACCATCATTGGCTACTGTTTATAGATGGAATAAAGAATTTGAACGAGGTTGCAAGTCGGTGGTACACAAAAAGGAGCTGGCTCTCTTTTACTGCTGTTAACCCCAAAAACATTGCTGAGGTGAAGAGGATGGTAGAAGAGGACAACCGCATTACCTATGCAATGTTAGAGTCTAATCTGAAGATTGGATCGTCGCAAGTGAGATCAATATTGCAAGAACATTTACTTTTGAAAAAGGTTGTAACTTGGTTTGTACTCCATCATCTGACAGATTTACAAAAAGCAGAACGTGTTAGAGTTTGCCATCAAACCTTAGATGTGTTGAATGCTGGAGGTCATCAAATTATTTCTAAAATTGTAACTGGCGATGAACCGTAAATACCGTCTTTTAATGTTCCCACTCGCCAAGAAAGCCGAATCTGGATACATGAAGATGAGGAAACCCCTACGATGGTGAAAAAACAACGAGCAATGAAAAAAGTTATGTACGCAGTATTTTTTAGAAGTACGGGTTTGGTGGCCGCAATTAAATTAGAAGATCAGAAGACAGTTACCGCTAAATGGTATGTTGAAAATTGTTTGCCTACTGTGTTCAGTAAAGTGCCAAGAAAGGGAATCATGTTACATCATGATAACGTCGTCCCATACAGCAGGGACAACTGTTCAGTATTTAGCGGAAAACAAAATCAAAATTATAGAACGTCGATCTTACTCACCGGATTTGGGGATGTGTGACTTCTGGCTATTTTTTGAGCTCAAAAAACATTTGAGAGGGAAAAGGTTCCAGTCAGAAGAAGAGATTGACATCACTGTTAAGTGCTTTTTTAATAGTATCCCTAAAGACAGCTGGTTGAACGCTTTTAAACTATTGAACGAGAGAATGGTTAAGTGCATTATTGTAAATGGCAATTACTTTGAACATATTTAAAATAAAAATTTTAAAAACTTGTATCAATCTTTCTATTCTCAATAATTGTAGCTTGCCCCTCGTACAACAGCGTTTTAGAGTGTCATGATAGTTATTTACGCAAATTGCGCTTAGTCTAACAATAAAAGCATTTTTATTGCTTGATGAGTTCAGTATTGCGGTTTATTTTAAAGTACAAATGATAATATCGGTGAATCATACACAGTTTGAAACTTCCTGGATTTACTACTGTTCGTTTTACAGCTAGCTCCCATTTTTGACTTCTAGATTAGGTTGAGCGTATGAAGACGCTTAATCCCATAAATTACACTTAACTGACATCTCCGGTTGCCCTTCTATGGCGAGTAGCTAACCGTAATTTAATATACTGCAGTTCTAGGATTAAAACCGACATTCACAGCACATACATGATCACTTAACTAGCACAGGAAATAATTCACTTAATTATGAGCAGCACGGCCAACTGCGTGTCGTAAGAGGCGACTAACCAAATGGGTGTGGAAGGAGCGGCGGAGAACCGTGTTAAGGTATTTTGTATAAATGTATCGTAAATACGTATAGTCTAGTTCAGTATAAGCTACAATTTAACATTCAAAACTATCAAATGAATTTTAAAATTTTAATTTAATATCTCTGTTAAGATCAAAGTTAACATTCAATTCGAAATCATAAGAGGTAACGAGCCTTAATTGTCCAACTTATGACTTATTTTAGTTTGAAAAGCAAAATATAGAGGTGGCAGCTATCGACAAAATTTATTGTAAAATTAACGAATACTGTAAAGTAATGAACCAAATTTAGCAGCATTTGAAAGGTCATACCCGTTGCGCCGACTAGAATTTAGAAAAAAATTACTTTGATGATGTCACTTTTTAAGGTGGGACCTTCAAAGTTTCATATAAAATCAATCAAAAATTGATGTTGTAATCGATTTTGATCGGGAAAAAATGTAATTAAGCTGAATTAGGATGTTAGTACCATGGGAAAATTCAAAACAGAATGAAAATTCATGTTTGACGTAACAAATTATACAAAGTTATTGTTTATTTTATCCGGGACGGTCTTGTTTGGATGTAAAAACTTTATGTCAACAAGGAATCGTTGATCATTAAAGACAAGCGTGGTCATTTTAAAAAAGTTGTGAAATAACATTTTATAGTGCCTAATAAATTTTAAGTTAAAAGTTTTTTCGCGTTAGTTATTAAAAATAAGGCCAATTAAATCTATTAGTCATTGTAAAAACAAGTTAAAGAAGTCAAAAGTCAGATAAAAAGAAACCGGGTTAAAATTATAAATATTGTGTTAATGCAGTGATTTTAAAATTTATGATACTGAGTTAAAAGTTCAATAAAAATGTGTATAGTGCACAAGTGAACAAGGTTATATTGACAAAGGATTGTTCTATGCTCACTTTGCTTTAAGGGAATAAATAAATAAATATATTGCTTTATACTTCTCACATAAAAGTAAATTGTTATTGATATGGTCCACAATTAGTTGGTTATAATCGAAAAGCCAATGGATTGTTAAACCGTACTTAAACGAGTAAGTGGCATTTGCTTGTCGAAGGACTGAGTGGAAAATATATTGGTTTGTCAAGAAGCCAATTGTAGTTCGAGGTGATTGAAATTTTGTATATTACAGTTACCTGGGGATATATTGGGTGTCAACTAAATCATTATACATACCTTAATTTTGTTAAAACAAGAGATAGAATTTTATCAATTCCAATTCAGAGATTAAAAATAAATATGATTCTTGGACTTCATTGAATTATTTTGTAAAATAACGAGTACTTACTTCAAAATGGCGGAACATTGAAATCAACAAAAACTCTGCCTGAACCGCCACTTTGAAAACAAAAGATGACTTGTGATACATCATTGTAATGAGAATTTAGAGGGGTATCGTACTATAAAAAAAATTGGTAGGTTCCTATTTAAAATAAGAAAAATAAGGCAACTTTCGGTAAAACCGGAAGTGATGGTCAGCTGTTTTTGATGTCAAAAAATGTATTTTTATCCACTAAATCTTCATCCCAAATTTCAAATTTCTATCTCTTGTTTTAACAGAGTTGAGGTATCTATAATGATTTCGTTGACACCCGGTATACCTGTGTTGGAACATATCGTGAATCAAAAAAGAATCTATAGTGGATTCTTACACCAACGGTACAAGGCATCTTATATTTTTATATTAAGTTGAATAACTCAATGGTCGCGTGTTGGAAATATATTTCATTTCTTTACTATTTTCGTTACCTTATTGAAAGAGTAAATAGGATGTAAGAGAAGTCGGCCATTGAATCTTGTGTTATATGTACTTAAATTAAAAATAGCTAGATTTAGAGATAATAGGATTATATTAAAGATTGCAATGTTTATGTCTGTGACATGTAAATTTGTTATGCTTATACCTACTGTTTAACTTAAAACAGACGTAGGCGATTTGGAATGTATTGTCCCAGTTTAGTGTAAATTTAAGTAGACCGTACCACGATATTAAGTGGGAAAGAAATCTATAGATAGAGTCATGATCGAGAATAGAGCCTTCAATTGTAATTAAATTGATTGTGGCGTGGATACCTTTTTCAATACCCCAATGGTTTTAGTTTTAAAGAGTAAAGGTATAAATTTGTTTGTCATTATTCCTAGGTTAAGGGAGTATATAACACCAGTGTGTAATACTGGTTCAGTCTTCTAGTAAATTGAAGTAAACCATTGTTTATGGCCACAGGTCAATGATTCATGACAAGTGCAAAATAAGAAACAACACCGAGACCGAGGCAATGGTAAGACTAGCAAGGCAAAAACATGACAAGAGAACGACAAGAGCAAAAACAAAGCAAAAGTTAGGCAAAAGCATAACAATCGCAAGATAATAACTAGAGAATAACAAAACAAGATCAAACAGAAGTTAGACAAGAGCAAGGCAAAAGTAAGACAAGAGCAAGGTAAATGCAAGAGTAGGACAAGAGCAAAATAAAAGCAAAGCAAAATCAAAACAAGGTTAAGACAAGAACAGGACAAGAGCAAGACCAAAGTAAAAGCAAAACTTGAGCTAAGCAACTGCAAGGCAAAGGCAAGACATGGACAAGACAAGGGCAAGACAACGCAAGACCAGAGTAATACAATAGCAGGAAAATTGCAAGACAAAAGCGATACAAGAATAAGAAATGAGAAAAACATAAACCCGACAAAAGAGAATCAAGAACAAAGCAAGACCTAGACAAACGAGAGACAAAAACAACACATGAGCAGTACAAAAGCAGTGCAAAAGTAAGAAAAGAGCAAGGAAGAGGAAGACAACTGTAATAGAAAAGGAAACACAGCAAGGGTAAGGTAGAAGAAGACCAAAGCAAGAAAAGGACAGGTCAAGAGCAAGACAAGGGCAAGATAAGAATAAGACAACAGAAAAATCAAACTGCAAGATAAAGCCGACACCAAAGCAAGACTAGAGGTAAACAAGAGCAAGACAAGGGTAAGGCAAGACCGAATCATGAGCAAGACAAGAATGAGGCAAAAGCAAGGAAGAATCAAGGCAAAAGCAAGCCAAGACGGTAACGATTAGACAAGAGTAAGACCAGACAGAGCAAGATAAAAGTAATACCAGAGTAAGGTTATAAGTAAACAAAAGAAAAATCAGGACAAGACAAAGCAAAGCAAGAGCACGAATAAGACAAGAGCATGGCAAGAGCAAGACAAAGACAAGACAAGGGCAGGACAATCCAGCAAGTTAAAAGTAATGCAAGAGTAAAACAAAAGCACGATATGAACAAGGGAAGAGCAATGCAGGATCAAGAAAAAGCTAGGCAAGAGCAAGACAAAGGTAAAATGAAAGTAAGACAAGAACAAGACAATATAAAAATAAGGTCAATACATGAGCAAGATAAAAACAACACAAGGGCAAACCAAAAGAGTAAGACAAAGACAAGACAATGACAAAAGGTCAAAAACAGAGCAAGATAAGTGCAAGGCAAGAAAGAACCACGAGCATCGCAAGAGCAAAACAAGATTAGAGAAGAACAATATAAGAAAAAGCAAAAGCAATACAAGAGCAAGGCAAAAACAAAACAAGATTAGGACAAGAACAGGACAAAAACAATACCAAAGTAAAAGCAGGACTTAGGGCAAGTAACTACAAGGCAAAACAAGCGCAGGACAAGGCAAGGTAACAGTAAGACAATTTTAGAACAAGCACAAAACAAAAGCGAGATAAGCACATGAAAGGAGCAAAACAAGAAAAAGGCAGGAGCACGACAAACGGGAGACAAGAGAAGTAGATGATGCAACAGCATGACATTAACCAGACAAGACCAAGGACTAAAACAACAAACACGTCAGTAGGGTAAAGGTAATACAAGAACAAGATATAAATATGATATGAAGTTTACCCTAACCTGAAAAATTTTATTTGCACAAAGTTGAAATAGATACAGTATTACCTGGGATTTGGTTTATAAGAGGAAAAGAATATTATTAATTTTAAGTCATAATGCATCCAGCTTTGCACGCCTTTATTAAAACAATTCATATATTTATTGATATTTACAAGAAATTAGTAATATGTTGCCCTTTAAAAATTATCATTTAATTTCGTGACATGCTGTCGGGGACTAGATTGACACAATATGGCAACTGATTGAAATGATGTTTAACTTGATTGATAGTAATCGTATTTGTAACACATTCCATAATTTTATAGTTTTCGGCATTTATGACAATGCCATTGCGTTTTTTGTAAGTCACACTACGAGTTGCTGCAGTTGATCCTAAGATCCGGTAATAGAACAATAGGTAAAACTTGGGATAGAACACTTTTAAACTTTATGCCCTTTCAACACCGATTTTATCTTTAGCTGTCGCTAACATAATTATTAATGCAAGGGAAAGTAAAAGGCCACGTGTTTCATTTCTTGTCCAAGGGAGAGGACAGACTGCTTGAGCTTTCCAAGCTCTTTTAACCACAATCATGGATTTCCAGCAGAAGGAACGGAGTTAGGGTTCTGAAGGGGAGGACACTAACCCAGCATTGGCCTAAATAGCCACACTTGGTGTGCGTACACGCAGTGACCATGTCGCTACGTTTGTATGAGGAAACCCCTGAAAAAACCTCATGCAGGGTAGACGATAATGGGAATCGAAGCCATTACCTCCCAAATGCTAAACAGGTCGTGTTACCACAACACTACTAGCTCGGTGACTAATGTAAGTGCTTTTTACATTAATATGCTCAAATCTATTATTATTATTATTATTCTGATTACTATTATTATTATTTTTCGGTTTGCTGGTTCTCTCTGCTAGTTGCAGGTAATGTATACTAATTCGACTTCCTTCTAGCGTACTTCACCAAGAACTTGTCTAACAATAACGCAGGTGCTTAATATAACAGATTCTTGCATAGGTATATACAGATTATTTTTTATTTCCAGGGTTTCTAAGCTGGAGAAGAGGTTTTTCGAAATTTCGCCCACATTGCCTAGAATTAGTGGTACGATTTTTACAACACCCACCTTCCACATGTCTTTTATTTCATCAGCTACTGGAAAGTATTTACTTTTCTCTTCTGTGTACGTTTTTCGATGCTTGCACTGAGGGGTAGGCGATATCAATGATATACGTAATTTTTTTCCTTTTTTAATGTTAAAATTATATCTGCAATATTCTTGTTGATTGTTTTATTTGTCGGTCCCAGTACAGACCAGTAGTACTATCTTCACAAACTGAAGGTGGCTCGTATTTCCAGTGTGGAACTTGTACATATTTGGAGAAATACATTTGTTGGAAGGTTTGATGAATTTCTACTGCTACTTTGTTATCCCTATCCAAACACTGTTTATAAGCGAGGACTGTGCACCATCGATAATATGGTCGATTGATTCCTCTCTTTTTCCACACATTTTGAATTTTATGTCCTCGATGTTTTCTCTCATGATTCGCTTTCTGTAACTTCTTGTGGCCACCACTTGGTCTTGGATCGCTGCCATGAAACCCTCTATTTCTTTAAACAAGTTTCCTGGACGTAGCCACACTTGAGATGCAGCTGTCTGTGTTGTCCGTTTGAATGGCAGCCTTGTATTTTCCATGGAGTGACTTAGCTCTTTATTCAACTTTTAAGCTCTCAATACTTGATATTTTTGATGTTCGGTCGAATTCTGTGTTGTTTAGCCATAAAGGTGTAAGTTTTTCATCTGTTTTAGCGATTGATTGGTGCAGCTTACTGTTTTTGCCCTGTCTTGGAAATATGATCTTAATTTTGCGACTTGTTGATAGTGTCTGGTCACCAGGCTGGGGTTTCCGCGACCTCCTTCTTTACGTGGCAGGAGGAAACGCTCAATGACTGAGTGTGTGTAGTGTCTTTCGTATTTACAAAATTCTTTTCTTCTCTTTATATCTAAGGCACTCAGCTCTATATAAGTCAATTTAAGGATCCCAAAGCTATACGTCATGACTGATGGGCGTAGGTGTGTATCGCCTTTGCCGTGCTTCTTGCTGACAATTGAGTTTTTAGTATAGATCTCACTCGGTTCACGTATGTGTCGGTAACTTTTTCTTTACAAATGGTTTGATCTATTCCTAACGTTTGTGCATATCCTAAGTACAAGACATATCCATGTTTTGCACTAGTCCTTGATTAATTACATCATAGCCTTCGTTTTTAACCCACTTTCCTTTGATCATGCTGCTAATTTTACACTTGTCTAGACCAAATCTCATTCTAATATCGGAGCTGAAGTTATTATTACTATTATTATCGTTATCATTATTATTATTTTTTATTTTTTTGGTTGAGTGCTTCGACAGCTAGGTCATTTGCACGCTTAGCAGTATATAGCAAATATATTCGTACATTTTAACTTTAATGCGCTGATCAGTTCAAATTTTTCTTAGTAAACTGGTTTCATTTAAGAACTTGATTATTAGCATTATTGTTATTATTATTATTATTATTATTATTATTATTATTATTATTATTATTATTATTATTATTGTTATTATTATTGTTATTATTATTATTATTTCTCTTTGGGCACTGGAGATAATCCTGGTCATAAGGTATAGAGCGGGTATTAACCTAGAGCTATCCTTTCTCTTTTATTGGCCGAGCGCTTGTCTGACTATCGAATTTGTGGGTGAATGCCTATTAACTTGAGTGAAGGGTACAAAGATTTAGGTATGAATCCGGTTGCTGATATAACTGGTACTATTATCGTTCTATTTTGGCCCAATGTCTAGTTTCTTCGGCTAGAGGTATTTTTCAATTTTTCAGTATGTTTGGCCTGGAGGTTATTTGTATTTTGTATGGCTACATCGATGAGGTGAGTATTTTTGTTTTGTTTGTCTATTAACGTTATGTCCGGTCTATTGTGTGATAATGTTGCGATCTCGATATAGTTTATGTTTACTATTTGCTAGTACTGGTGTGTGTGGTGTGTGAGAGATTAGTTTACATACATTATCGTGTCTTTTGGTGTATTGTTTTGGTGCTGAGATCTATGGTATCTATTTGTTCATTACCTATTCTGCAATTATCTAACGGGATTTGTTGTTTTAGTATGTGCTTTTTATAGTACCCGGTGTTAATGACTTTTTCCTGTCTGGCGACCATAAATCCTTCGGTTTCCGTATATAGTTGTCCAGATTTTAGCCACTGATTCGATGCTTGTTTATCTATGTGTGTTTGTTGAGACTGTATGCTTTCCATGTAATTGTTTGTTTTTCTACATTTGTATTTTCTGTTGATTTGTTGCTACATGTTAAATCTATATCTTGGTTACTGAGGCAGAGAGGTGTGAGTGAACCATCTGTTTGATAAAGAATGTTATCGGTTCTTTTGAGGAAGTAATCTTTAAGGATTCTTATTTGTTCATGATGAATGTTTGAATATCAATGTATGCTCTTCCTCCTTCTATACGTGGTATCATTATTTCTGTAGATGAGTGTAGATGATGTATCCCGTATTTCGTGGCTGTTGTTCGGATGATTCTGTTTATAGCTTCAACTTCAGTGTTTGACTATTTTGTGATCCCGAATGAATAGGTTAATAGCGGTACGGCATATGAGTTTATAGCTATTGTTTTGTCATTTGAAATTTAGTTTTTATTCCTAATTTTATTTATATGTGGTTGAGAAGAGTTGTTTGATGTAAACCTAAGCATTCATATGTTTCATTTGTCTGTAGTCCTTCTATTGTGCCATTATTAGTGTTGTAGCCTTGGTGTATTTGTATTTTACCTTTTAGTATGGAACTTGTCTTGCATTTGTCAATACCAAAATTCATCCTTATATAAAATACTTGTTTTTTGGATTTTTGAATGGTGTATTTTTATTATACAATCTAAACATAACACTTAAACACTAAAAAAAAACAAAAAGTTAACTATTTTATTATGTGTAATAAGTAATGATGAAAGTTTACATTTTCATATTTCATCCTTATATCATTACTGAAGTAGTTTATAAGAGCGTTTTTAATTGCTTTTTGTACTAGCGTATATTTTTGAATCGTGCAAATATAAAATATGGTTAATTGTAGTACTGTGTTGGTCATTATGCATGGTTTTGTAGCGTACATTTATGTTTTTTAACATGGTTGATAGTGGATTAACTGCGATGTAGAACCACATCGCACCTAATGAATCACCTTTAAATGTTCCTCACCTGATTTTTATTTGGTCTGATTTACACTGTTTCATGTTGTGTTTAAGTGTTGTAATTGAGTGTTGTACGCCATGTGTTCATCATGTGTTGCAGGAATTGTATGACTGTGTTTTTTATTTTGTATATTTGTAAAATGTGTATTAACCATGTATGAATACACTATCGAACACCTTTTGATAGTCCACATATGCGCAATAGAGATTTCTATGTTTTTGATGAGCGTGTTTTGTAATGATTGGATCTATTATAGTTAGTTCTTTACAGCCTCTGCATTCTTTTCTTCATCCCTTTTGTTCTTCATGTATTATAGAGTTACGTGTTAGGTGTTTTTTATTTTTTCAGTTATAGAGGTGAGTATTTTGTATAGCGTTGGTAGGCATGTGATTGGACGGTATTTTGATGGTTTGTTTGTTTCGGCGTAGGTTAAACCTTGAGTTTATTACTATTATTATTATTATTATTATTATTATTATTTTAAATTATTAATATTATTATTATTATTATTATTATATTATTATTATTATTATATTATTATTATTATATTATTATTATTATTATATTTTCGTTGACATCATCATTGTTCCAGTCCACGTAGCAGTGACACTTTGTGTAAACGTGTACTAATTTTTTTACTAATAAAGATGTTTATGGGGATTGGTTTTGATACCTTAACTACTCTACTTTGCGCGAACAGCAACACTAGAACATTTCTATTTTAGCTTGTGTATATCTTCATATACCATTTACGCACCTTATCAAAGAACCGTAGGTGAAGATGTTATTGCTGTAACGTATTTCAGCTTCTGCCGTAGCAGATTGATTGACCCTCTACTCATAGTGGAGTATACTCACTTTCGCTATCTTGAGTTGCCTCCGCTGTTGATTCAGAGGTGAGAACTACACCACATCCATCCATTTTAGCTTTATTTACTAGGAGACGTTGGCACAGGTACTGTAGAATTTATAGCAAGATAGCAACAAAACGTGCATCAACACATAACACGAAATCTATATATGACTGAGTAACCATAGAAGGATCCTGGCGAAACTAGTACGAGTTAAGCAAGTAGTCGAAGTCTAAGTGTTGTCTGTGGTCTGACATTGTGCAAGACCAGACCCGACACACAATAGCTATGCGACAGAGTACGTAAACAAAAGGAATAATTTTTTGTTTTACATTGCAACACAATACAAAGAAAACTGTTTTGATGAAACATTACTTATGATATTTGAAATCTGTAAAAGAACTGTGTTTGTAATTACAAAAATGAATGGTGTCAAAATGATAAAAGAAAAATGAAGACTATTAGAATTTGTTATTATGTTCTGCAGGTCCTTCATATTAGCTTTATCAAAACAAAATTTTTTTGTTCTGCAACACAATTTCTTGAAGTGTCTTCAAAATAATGAAAGTAGTATGGTTCTCATTGAGTGAGTGTCCTCTACCACAATAGGATGAGCAATGAAAATGTATAAGAACAAGTAAGCGCCACGGTTAATAAACAAGCCTGAAAAGAATAAGTAATCCCAAAAGTACGTTTTCGGTATATCTAAATCTATCAACTATACCAAATAATACAGATATTTGTTTAAATAAAATTCAGTTCTAAATATTTTCCTTATAAAAGTGTTAATTAATTATAAAAAACTGATGTGCGTAAATTTATAATGTAGTAGTCGAACTGGTGATCGTAATAATATAATAAATTCGTTGTAAATAAATGAGTGTAAAATGTGTTCTCCAAACAAATCGTCAAATTAACTGGAGATACATACCATTCACCACAAATAATGTCTTTGACTCAGTCGGAAGATTAAAGTAGGGCCGTTCATTCTTTCGATTTGCTTAATTACCACCATTTAGGCTTGATTACTTCCACTGAACATAAATAATAAAAATGAATTAATTATGCTCGGAATAACTAAACTGAGTTTTACAATAAAAATGTTATCAAAATGAAAAAATAAAAAATATACAGACTATATTTATTAAATATTTAAAGTTAAAATGATAGGGTTAATTAAAATATATCTTAAAAATAGCCTCAAATTACTAAAAAAATCATTAAACATTAAATACCTGTTACAAAATATAATACATCTTCTTGAGAACCCCTGGTATTATAAAAAATAATGCAGAATTGCAAAACAAGGTGACGTAATACTTGTGTCAATGTTGCGCAATATATTTCAATAACAATGCTTTTATGTTGTCAACCACACCCAAACTGGAATTTTATTTCTTATAAATTTGTCTTCTTGAAATTGAATAATCCGTTTAATGCATTTTCTAGAAATTTTCAAATAAAAATTGCAATCATAAAATGAAAGCGTGCGCAACAGTGAAATTAAATGCGTACTACTAAAATGTAATTTAAAGTAAAAATAAAAGAAAAAAAAGTAAAAATGCCTGAAAAGAGCAGATGTTTTAATTTTTAGTATTATGCGTTAAAAGATATCTTACCATCAAATCAATGGCACTTTTCCCACTAAATTTAGGGGGAAACCCAAAAAAAGCTTTTTGCATCTCACAGCGTACCACTAGGAAGTGAAAAAAAATGGGTGCTTTGAAATTAGACGATGTAGTCGTGCGCGAAAAGATTTACGCAAAGAATTAAGTCAATGATGACGCATTGCGCGAACATATTGAGCAGGAAAAGTAATTTAAAGAAGTGGTATAAACCATTAAGAAGATATGCACTATAAACCCCTAAAAAGATATGCAACTTAAGTTTCATCGAAATGCAAATTAAGTTGCTTACCACATATCTATAATGCAAAAATAATTAAAATTCTTTTCTCATATATTTACAACTGAATGAACGAAAAACCTAAATTACGGTATGTATTAATACAACTCAAAATGGGTTGTTACAAATTCTGTACATAATGTTTTTGACACGCGTGCGGCTTTAGAATATATTTTTTTTAAACTGAAATCTAAACGCTAACAAGCATCCATCTAACATGAATTTGTAGAAATTATCTGTGTAGCCAAATATGAATGTATTTAGATACACTTTGGCCAATGACAATAAATTAAAAATTTTGATGCATGCAAAGAATTTTTTTTTCAACTTGCCGTTTCATGCGCGACGCAGAAACACTAGCGGCGTGATAATTTAAGGTTCGGAAGCAAGGGTGGGATTCCCTGTTCGGTGTTTTACTGCTGGCGGTAAGAATTTAAATCTCAGGTCACAATCATATTCTTCTTAAATGTGTGTTTATTATTTATTTAAGTCATTCCTAACCAGGTGACCACAACAACTTCGATGTAACTTGGTGAAGGATTATATTAGGTGAGAGCGTGAAGTATATGTGTGATTTATATCTGGCAACACTGGGTGTTACAAACGTTAAGCAAAACGAATTCCGCAAATTATGACTTTAGAATAGAGACGCCAAGTTATTGAGAGCTGCAAGCACTTTCCGGCTTGTCGGACTAAACTAATCTTCTTGATCAAAGACAATTACTGTTAATCAAATATATGCTATTGACACAACCTTAATTTTCGCATTAGATAAAAAATTAAATGGAATTAGCATGTATGAAAAATGGTATTACCACAGGTTTGGACCCCCCCCCTCCCCCAATTTCTTGTTTCTTAACAATCTTGATTCTAAAACAGCAAAGAAAATTTGTTTGGAAGTTTGTTCATTCGACCGAATACACTGTAGAAATTACACTACCCTCAGGAGTGGTGTCCAAACATACCAACCCTTATTCTTTTTAACAAAGTTTGAATTTGGACAAGGTTACTGTTCTGGAACAAAGATTATTTCCTCAATTTTTGAGGTCCTTTGGTCGACCATTAAGGGAGCTTTCTGGTTACAGAATCCTTATGTTTTGTTTTTTTTTACTTTATTTTGAAGTAAGATGATGAAATGAATTCAAACTTAGTAAGTATTTTAGAACAGGAAACCCTCCCTTCAGTTTTGGAGGTGCCATAACCACCCCTTTGGTGTAAACCAATTCACATTGTTGTTTTCTTGTATTTTTAAACAAGTAGATTGGTTTGAGTTCAAACTTTCCCGGGATTAGTACTTTGAGAAAGCGTGGGCAAACGAGGAGGGAGTGGAAGATTGTACAAAGACAAAATAAGTTGGAGGAAGGATTTTTGGACCACCAATAGGTACTACATTTAAAAAATATAATAAAAAATGTCACTCTATACAGGGTGGTTTATGTTGTTCGAGCAAACTAAACTTATATATTTTTTAACGATTCCACTTGTGGTCGCTTGCCACTGATTGTGGTCCTGTAGTATTTTCAAATATCTTAATTTTCAGATTTTTTTTAATAATGTACAGGGCACGCCACTGTTTGTAAAAACAACTCCTTTTTAATCTTTTATACGGCACCCCCATTGGTGTTCGTGTCATTCGATGCTTTGTTTGATATTATTTCTTTTCATTACGCCTGTCTCATACCTAAAACTAATAATTTTCAAAATATTCTCAGTTTATTTGTGAAATTGCGATTGTAATACAAAAAGACTGAAAATAGAGGTATTAAGTTGGCCATGGGATTGTAGTTTCTTAATAAAAAAATTACAAACTGGTTTAATGAATTATTTTAATTTTAAAACAAAATTAATGGATAAAACACTCTTGCTTCTTGGGAAATTCGATTATGTTCAGATCATCAATTTCATTTTTACCTCTTTTTGTAAATGTAACCGTATAAAGATGGTCATGGAATTGTAGTTTCAAGCTAAAGAATGTTTTAATCAAGTTCTCAAATATCTATCATCACAAAGTTTTGAGATACTCTCAATTCTACTGTAAAAATTCGAATGTTCTAAAGTATTTTTAATTAATTTTTTTTACCTATTGGCATTACCAAATTTGCCTTAATATTGTAAATTATCTATGCATTGTTTTCAGTAAATTAGGCTGTTGAAAATAACTGTAAATATGTATCATTTTTATATGTAATACTGTGTAATAAAATTAACAAATACAAATTACAACAAAACAAGAACAATAAAATGAAAGAGAAAAAATCTATTTCTGATTAAACGCTTTAATGTTCTTCCTTCAACTTTAATACATTTATTAACACGTCGCACAAAATTATTTTCCACTAACTCTAATGTCGGCCATGTGATATTTTGAAAACCATTTCTGATTCTTTCCTTCATATTTTCTGGTGTGGTTGGAATTTCTTTACACACATAATCTTTTACGTAAGCCCACAGAAAGAAATCGAGTGGGCTCAGATCAGGTCATCGCGGTGGCCAAGAAATGGATCCTCCTCGGCCTATCCACTGCTTTTCTTTCCAGTGGTTTAAACATGTTCGTACATCTCGATGGTAGTGGGCGGGTGCACCATCATGCTGGAACCACATCATATATCTTAAAAAATTTAAATACTCCTCATCGGTTAGAGTATCTTCAAAGGAATAAGGACCTATAACATGGGACCCAATGATTCCCCCCCATACGTTTAGTGACCACTAATTTTGTTGGTCAACATGCCTGATCCATTGAGGATTTTCAGTGATATAATAATGCATGTTATGTCTGTTCACTAAACCATTACTTTTGAAGGTAACTTTGTCACTACGTAGTATAGAATTGTGAAAATTAGGAACTTCTGGAATTTTTTGTAAAAACCAGTTGCAACAATTCATTCTTCGTTCAAAATCTTGACCATATAGTTGTGATGAAGTTCTATATGATATCCATGGTATTTATGAACATTTAATATATTTTTGACCCTAGATTTTTTTTATATCAGTAATATGTGATATTTGTGAAGTACTTACATGAGCATTTTTCTTGGATTGCAAGTAAAACTGTAAGTTGGTTTTCATCATTGGTTGTTTTTTAAATTTAACACTGCCTGTTTCTTCAAATCTTTGTAAAAGATTTTGAAACGCTTTAGGCGCGGCTTTTTTTCAGCATCGGGATATCTTGCTAAATAATTCTACTCGCCAGCAAGCATTTTTTTTTACTTTCTCTAAGAATAAAAATCATTAAAACCATTTCTTGAATATTTCGAGTCATTTTCAACACTTTGAATAAATTAACTTAACTTAACTTAACTTAACCTTCACGCCATTCCCTTGCGGGGTAGGCAAAACAATCCCTGCCTCTTATTTATTTTTCATTCACAATCTTTCGCCATGCTTTCCTATCTCTGCATACCTCCCTAGCTTCCGCAAGATTCATACATAGTCTCTGACATGCCCTTTTGTTTTTAGAACTCCTTACCTTTCTTTCCTTTATCATAGATTCTACTACATTCAGCCAAGTTTTACGCGGCCTACCAGGCCCGGCCTTTCCCTAACCTCACCCACATATATTTGTTTTGTTAATCTTGTGTTATTCATTCTCTCAATGTGACCAAACCAACGTATGTACAACTTTTATATCTATCCATCATCGACTTTTCCTCACCACACTCCCTCATTATGCATTCATTTTTTATCTTGTCCCTTCTCGTTTTAGCACATGCGCTTCTCAGAAATCTCATACCCACAGCATTTATTTTTCTTTCGTGCTTTTTTTGACATACCCATGTTTCACTTCCATACAGTACTGATGGGACGAATACGCCATTATAGATTGCTCGTTTCGCAGCTAGGCTCATGCTTTCATTTCTCATTATCGTCCACATACTTCCTATCACTTTCCTTCCAGCATTGACCCTTCGTCCAATCTCGCTCTCAATTGTACCATCTGCAGTAAACATTCTACCGAGATATACCAGCTCGTCCACATGCTCCACGATTTCATCTTGCAGAGTAAATACTCTACTCTCCTTTCCACCTTCCCGATTGAACACCACAATCTTAGTTTTGTTCGCGTTTACCTTTAGGTCCATGCTCTCACAGACTGTATCAAACTTCCTCAGAGCGGTTTGCAGCTCATCCGCACTGTCACTTAATAAGACTGTGTCATCTGCATACACCAGGAGTCGTACATTTACGTCACCAACCATTACACCATTTGTATCGTTACATGCTTGTCTAAGACATTTATCCATGTATACATTGAACAATCACGGTGACATCACACAGCCTTGTCGCACTTCTTGCTCAATATTAAAGTATTCACTCACACCTCCTCTCACCCTAACACATGCCCGACTACCGTTGTATACTGCCCTTATTCCATTTATTAGACCTTTATTTACGCCATATTCATTTAATATTTCCCACAGCTTCTCTCTATTCACTCTGTCACATGCTTTCTCCAGATCTACAAACGCACAGTACAACTTCCTTTTTACCTTTAAACACTTTTCGATCACCTGCTGGAGAGCAACCATCTGATCGACACATCCTCTCCCTGGCATGAAGCCACCTTGCACATCCCACATCTTAGGTTGTGTAGTTCCTCGTACTCTATCAATCAGTATTCTTCCAAATACTTTACCAGGTACGCTGAGCAAGCTTATTCCTCTGTAGTTCTTACAATCACTCTTGTTCCCCTTACCTTTATACAATGGTACAATGATCGCGCTTTTCCAATCACTCGGCACTTTTCCACACATAAGGCATACATTGAATAATTCACGTAATCTCGTATAAGCTTTGTACCACCATACTTGAGCATTTCACCAGTGATTTCATCTACGCCTGCTCCCTTACCGTTTTTCAACTTTCCTACCGTTTTCTCTACCTCAATTATTCCAATATCCTTCTCAGTTTCATTCATCATTTCTTCTATATTCTCCTTATTTAACCCTTGAGTCTTACGTTCCTCACTACTGTACAGCTTTCCGAAATACTCTTGCCAGCATTTCCTCACTTCACAATCGTCCCATACTATTTCGTTTCTATCATTCATCACTCCTGCAGCGTTCTGTTTTGGGCCACGTTTTGTATTTTTGACCCATTTCCAGAAGAGTTTTTTGTTTGCCTCAAAATCATTCTGCATTTTCCCTTCTTCCACAGCCATCACTTCTTCTTTACTTATTCTCACTGCCTCCTTCGCTTCTTTGTTTCTTAATCTGTACACCTCATATAATCGTTTCTTCTCAGTCTCATTTTTTGCAGCAATCATTGCCATGTACGCATCTTTTTTCTTACTTACTGCCTTTTTTACCGACTCATTCCACCAAGCACATTTTTTATGTCTACCTACAATCACTCTTCCACATATTCGCACGGCACAATTGACAACAGAGTTTTTCAAGCTTATCCATGCACTTTCAACGTCAGTGTCTTTTATTTGTTCGTTCCACACTGCTTCACTCATATTCAACTCTTTATTGACAGCATCTGCGTATTTCATTCTCGCACCATTATCCATTAGTTTGTCAACCCTAATTCTGGACGTTCACACTACGTTTGCTTTCCTTCTCCACACCCACTTTTCCCTAGACACACTCTCGATACAACCAAAAGTGGTCCGATCCACACTGCTCCGCGCATTACTTTTGTGTCTTTCACCAGGTTTCTGAGCCGTTCATCATACACTATCAAGTCTATCATACTTTTAGATTCACCTCTTTGCCATGTATACATATTCACATTTTTATGTTTAAACCACGTATTGGATACAAACAGGCTTCTCTCAACACAGATGTTCAGCAGGTGTTCACCATTCTCATTGATTCTTTGGTCTCCGAACTTTCCTAGAATGCGTTCACTATGTTCTCTCTGTACACCCACCCATCCGTTCATATCCCCTAATATAATCACTCTTTCGTTTGGCTTACATACGTTCAACACGTTCTCCACTTCGTTCCACCGGTACATAGCATGCAATAAGAAAAATTCTTCGAAACTCCACTTCCATTCTAACCCATATTACCCAGGGAGGGACCAATTCGTACTGTTTAACACATCTTTTCGCTCGTTCACTTATGATCACCCCAACTCCTTTTGCGCCATGCACTTCCGTCTCAACTCCTGACCATAGTGCCAGGCTGCCATCCTCCATCTCCACAGCATCCTTTCCTTTGCATTTTATCTCTGATACACACAGAATATCAAGGTGTCTTTCATACATTACATTCGAAATTTCAAATTCTTTACGATGCATACCTCTAACATTCCACGTACCGACTCGCCATTCATTCCTTGCATAGTTGTCATCAACGGGGCCTGTCTGTTTCGACCTTGACCACCCCTTGTAGCCAGGTCGATCCGAGGCAATTGTATTGTTCTCTTGAGTAATACCCTAGCGAGCAGACCGGTTACTGGCCAAATCGTGCCCCGGACGATGTAGCATTCCCTACTAACGGTATCGTCCTACTACCGGACAGTTATGTCTACTGTCACGACATAATACATAGATATAAATAATAGATCGTATACTTACTGTATGAATCTCACAAATGTACATATACATGTACATTTTTTTCAAAAAAAAAAAACAAAAAAAAAAAAATGAATTGAAACACAAATTAGGTTTAAACTGAATAGAACCAATTATTACAAGCAGTTTTCCTTTTTTGAGCGCAATATTGCCACGGCAATCTTGTTTTTAATTGCGAGTTTACACATTAATTACAAATAATCTTTATTATTTGATCAGTAACCAATTTAAGGACTGATTTAAATTTAAAAATTTCATTAAGAATTGATTTACATTTGCCTTGAACCGTTGTTTACTCAATGCTTGAACGAAATAGTGACTTATGTAAGATTATGCACCAATTTTGTTCAAAAAATTCGGTTAAATTCAGAATAATTTAATTCAGTCAATTTGTAGTTGTTATATTAACTCTTGTTTTTACTTGGAAACATTTTTTAGTATGAAAAAGAACGCCAACGTTTCATTTATAAATTAATACAGCTTGATTAGAAAATTCTTTAGCATGAAACTACAATTCCATGACCATCTTTAGACCTTTATATTTACAAAAAAATGTAAAAAATTAAATCGTTGATCTGAACATAATTAAATTGCATACTTCAGAAATTTTTAAATTTGCCTAGAAGTGAGAGTGTTTTATGTACCCATTTTGTTCAAAAAAGCCTGTTAAATTTAAAATAATTTATTAAAACATTCTTTTAGTAAGAAACTATAATCCCATGGCCAACTACCTACATTTTCTTCTTCTTTTTCTTTTTGTATTACAATCGCAATTTCACATATAAAATATTTTGAAAATTATTAATTTTAAGACATGCTTGATGAGAAAGAAAGAATACCAAACGAGGCATCGAATGACATGAACAGTATTGCGGGGAGGGGGGGTGGCGTTTAAAAAAAAGTTGTATTTACAAACAGTGACACGCCTTGTATATTATTAAAAAAATCTGAAAATGAAGAAATTTCAAAATACTACAGGACCACAAACAACTTTCTTCTATTTTAAAATAAACCGAGGTCGCAATTTGATATTAAATGAAAGCGTATTTTATGGGTTTCCAAAAGTGTAATAATATATATGGTATTCCATTTAAAAAAGTATAAGTTCAGTTTGTTCCAATAACATGAAACGCCCTGTATGATCAAAAATATTTGAAAATGTAGTGCCTATTGATTTGATCAGTCCAAACATTATTTCTTAAAGTTATTTCGTCTTCATACAATCTTCCACCCCCTCCTCGTTTGGTCACCCTGTATAAATAAAGAAATTAGTTAACAATTTTTTGTCAAGTTGGTTGTCCTGACCTTCCCCATAATGTTTAATTAATAATATTTAACAAATGGTTAACAGTTTCGACACAATTGTCATCTGCAGACCTTAAACTATTGTATAAAGTAACATCATGTATATTATTATGTAATAACGTCATCTATTAGCTTTTTCATTTTTCCTGTAAGTATTATAATGTAGCTTCTAATCGTTAAATTATTATTTTATAGCACAATGTATCGGATATAATTTTTAATATCATAACCTCACTTAAGACGTTAACCACATGAGTTCTGGAGTGCCATTTTGATTCATTCAAATATTCCAAAATGTGTTTGAATAGTGCTAACCTGGCCCGTTTGAGTTTTTTACTTACCAATATTCTCACAATTTAATTAGATAATTTAACAGAGTCTTTTATTACTATTTAGTGATATATCCTTTCCAGGTTTCTAATTCAAAAAAACTATTATTGCTTAAGAGTTCGTCAAGGCGTTATTATATTATTTTGGATGTTTATTAATCGACGGAACCTATGGTACATCAAAGCTTTTTCATTCGTTTAAACGTACCTTTGATGGAACCTTAGGTAAAAGATGGTTTAAACGCTTCACCTGCACGTTTTTCAATACGTATTTAGATTTTGCTTAAGCCTTTTAAGCGTTTTAATATTCAATAATTTTGTAGGTAGTTTTCATTGAACTAAATTTCATAGATAGTGTAGTAAGTATTTGCTAGTTTTCTATATCTGACGTTATTTTGTATAATATTTTAATGTCTGAAGATGACAATTGTGTCGAAACTAGTCACCACTGTTTGTTAACCATCTGTTAAATATTATGAATTAAACATTATGGAGAACGTCTTGAGTATCTCTACACTCCTTATCACTAGAACCCCATTTAAGGATTTCCACTAAAGAGGATAATTAAAAAGATGGATGTCCACCTAATATTTATATTTCAAGTGTAAATCAGCAACAAAGCTGTTTTTGTCCATCTAATGTGCAGGGTAAAAAATATAAGTTTAAAAATCATTCAATCGTTCCCGTGTACACTTTTCTTAATCTAACATGGCTCAGGTATAAAAAAGATATGAAATAGCAACATCAGATTTTATCTTCAACGAAAATCTCTAACATTGTGACGAAAGAGCACAAAGTTATTTTTTAATCTTTATTGAACCCCCATAAAGGTATGAATTGGTTTAATAATTCGAACTAGAATTAATACTAATTGTATTACCCTTCTAAACGCACACTGCACTAATTTGAAATTATGTGCGAATAATATTCACTAAATTAAAACAAAATGCAAAAATGGTTTGAATAATCTGAATCAATATTTTCCTGTAGCTTGGTAATCTCCACACTCTAGAAATAACATGATGCAAACGCATTCAATTTTGTCCCAAACTGCAAACTTCTTGCATCGCAGGATTTTTTGCGAATTTTTTGTGACCTGGAAAGATTAATTGCTAATGTTTGTTCTGCATCGGTATTTTCAGAGTTCGGTTTTGCTCTTGCACTGCTCTAGTGTTGTTCTTATCTTGATCCGACCTTGGATTGTTTTGCCCTTGTCTCCTATGTTTATTTGGCTCTTGTCTCCCTCTCACACTGTCCTCGTGGTATTCTTGTATTGATCTTGTCTTGCTCATGTTTCGATGTTGTCTTGGTCGTGTCCTGGTCTTTTCTTGGTCTTGTCTTGGTCTTGTCTTGGTTTTGTCTTGGTTTTGTCTTGGTCTTACCTTGCTCTTTCCTTGCTCTTGTCTTGCTATTGTCTTGCACTTATCTTGCTCTTGTTTTGCTCTTGTATTGCTCTTGTCTTGCTCTTGTCTTGCTCTTGTCTTGCTCTTGTCTTGCTCTTGTCTTGCTCTTGTCTTGCTATTGTCTTGCTCTTGCCTTGCTCTTGTCTTGCTCTTGTCTTGCACTTGTCTTGCTCTTGTCTTGCTCTTGTCTTGCTCTTGTCTTGCCCTTGTCTTGCTCTTGTCTTGCTCTTGTCTTACTCTTGTCTTGCTCTTATCTTGCTCTTGTCTTGGTGTTGTCTTGCTCCTGTCTTGCTCTTGTCTTGCTCTTGTCTTGCTCTTGTCTTTGTCTTGAATTAGAAATTCGAATTTAGCGCGGTTATATGACATTAAATGGTTGTTGGTTATTTGTCTGTAAATATAATTAATATTAAGATGAAAAGTTTGAGTTTATTTCGACGAGTATTTACGTATTAAATTGTAAAGCTTTTAAATAAACGCGACAATTTACGGGTCATGACTTTGTAAAAGAGAGCAAATAGAGACGCTGTCATAATGACGTGTATTTCTTAGTCAGTCGTATTAAGTAAGCGAGTTGGTTGAAAGTAACCAAACGGTTAGAAAGCGATTGCTGCAGCTTAAGTTATTCTGCAACTAAAATTGTGAAATTATAACGAAAATTCAGTTAGTATTGTGTTAAGGGAATATAACTGATATTTTCTTTATTAATGTGAGAAAAAAAACCTAAAGCAAATTAAAGTGTAAATATTATCAAGTTGGTGATAATAAAAAAGATTCGCAATTTAAAATCGCGTTTTATGTGCAATATTGAAAGTGCTCCAAGTTGATGTTCCGATAGCGAGTGATAAATATAAAATAAGACAATCACACCAGTATAATAGATCGATATATAAAGCATAAGAAACAGAAAACCTTGACAACTAAAAGCGTAACTGTGCGTAGCTCGCTTGAGTTTTGTCGCGCACGCCGTTTGTAATTAAAACTGAACAATTAAGTAGTAGTGTAAATGTATCAAGCAATTATTTACAAAGATCATTAAATTGTGAGAAAGAAAATTAGCATCGTATTCATCTATAACAAAGGTACAAGGAGAACAAAGGAGAGCGGCTCCAGTTCGACGGCATAGAACGTCATCAAGCTATATGAGAACCCAAATGGTCAGTGGGAAGCGGAAGAATTACGTCACCAGCTTAAACGAAGTGATAAACAAATAAAATCTATTTATAGTGTAAATAAACGAAACTTTGTGCGTTTTACTTATTTTTAAATTTATGTTTAAATACAAATGCTGAACGAAAATATAGTTCGCTCATCATTTATGAAGGATTGTTTTTGCATGTTACTATTAAAAAATACTGCTTTTGTCTTGCCTTTGTTTTGCTCTTGTCTTGCTCTTGTCTTGCTCTTGCCTTGCTCTTGTCTTACTCTTGTCTTGCTCTTGCCTTGCTCTTGTCTTGCTCTTGTCTTGCCCTTGTCTTGCTCTTGTCCTGCTCTTGTGTTGCTTTCGTCTTGCTCTTGCCTTGCTCTTGTCTTGCTCTTGTGTTGCTCTTGTCTTGCTCTTGTCTTGCTCTTGTCGTGCTCTTGTCTTGCTCTTGTCTTGATCTTGTCTTGCTCTTGTCTTGCTGTTGTCTTGCTCTTGTCTTGCTCTTGCCTTGCTCATGTCTTGCTCTTGTCTTGCTCATGTCTTGCTCTTGTTTTGCTCTTGTATTGCTCTTGTCTTGCTCTTGTCTTGATCTTGTCTTGCTCTTGTCTTGCTCTTGTCTTGCTCTTGTCTTGCTCTTGTCTTGCTCTTGTCTTGCTCTTGTCTTGCTCTTTTCTTGCTCTTGTCTTGCTCTTGTTTTGCTCTTGTCTTGCTCTTGTCTTGCTCTTGTCTTGCTCTTGTCTTGCTCTTATCTCGTTCTTGCCTTGCTCTTCGCTTGATTTCTCTTGTTGTACTGTTCTTTTGCTGTTGTTTGCTCTTGCATGCAAGAAGACAAAAACAAGGAAAACGCGCGACAACAATGTAACACTACCTCGCACAAAAATATTTAAAAAAATGATTTAACTAAAGGAAACAGCTGTAGCTGCTACTGAAACCTTTAAGGTTTTCCAATTGTTAACAAGATTGGAGCACCTGGTATAACTCCACAAGACCTGTAAATGGAGTGCGGCACCATGGCTACGAGAAAAGAGGGAAGAGTTAGTTATGAGCAGGAAACGATCGCGATTGCGGGAAAAAAAGAATATAATGTGTGGGGTGACAGTTCTTTTCTTTAATATTCCAATTTTTGTTATCAGAAGCAGCGGCGGGATTGTTCTATCTGTTTTTGTCGTTCAAAACGTAATAGCTCTAGTTCGTATTAAATCAAATAATATGAAAAAAAAAACCATTTTGATGGTTTATTGAGTTTTTTTTTGTTATGGTTTTCGAGGGAGCAGTACATGTATCGTAAGAATAACTTTATATTTTACATATGTTTTATACTGATATACGAATATCTATGAATTAACAGTCATAGTTTTGTTGAACGTTTACATAGCTACTTGAATTTACGAGTTTCATGAGTGATAGATGAACAGACTTTGTTATGATTATTATCAATTTTATTCAAAACCGACCTAATGCAGAGAAATGTTTCGAACTTTATGTAATACAATATTTTGTTATACTGATAATTAGTGTATGATTAACGTATAAATTGTACACTCATGTTTTTTTTTCGTTGAAACGATGGTTTATGAAAAATTTAGGAGGGTGTTAATGTATAATTGTATAATTAACGTATAGATTGTATATTATTAATTTGGGTAACGGTATTATTTAGAGTATCATGAAAGTATAATTTATACATTTTCGTTTCATTTGTGTGGCGCTATTACACCTTGTTAGGCTTAAAATGGGTAGTAGTCGTTTTTGTTCTAGTAGCTTTAGTTCTAGGTCTTCAAGTTCGGCTAATTATAAAAGAAAACGTGATCGTTCCACCCCTTCGACATCTAAGAGAGCATCAAAATCAAGTGGTAGGCACACTCGACGAGAATGCCACAAATTCTCATCGTCATCTCATTCGTCGTCTTCAGAGTCTAGAATAGAAAGGTTAGAAATGTTAGTAGAAAAGCTGATTTCTGAAAAAGCAAGTACTAGTTCCGTAAACGTAAACCAAAGGTTTTGGTCAGAGCAGAGTGCGTTCCTGAATTTAGTCCTGGGAATCCAAATCTCAGTTGCTTTAAATGGATTCAGAAAATTGAACAACTAGCTTTAGTAAATAATTGAGACGAAAATTTAATGATTATTAACATGCAGAGTCATTTAAGGGGGTTAGCCAGGAGATGGTACGATAATTCACAAACATATTAATATAATTGGGAGGATTGGAACGCCTTAATTCGTAAACATTTCCAGAAAATCGTGTTTTTGCATGCGACAATTAATCAACATGACTAAACTACCAAACGAATCTTGGGAACAGTATTACTTTAACAAACTAGACCTCATTAAGGCATGTGAGGTAACTGGAAAGAAAGCAGTATCATGTTTTATAGACGGTATAGGGGATCATACGATCCAGGTAGGTGCTCGTGCCGGTAGATATAATACACCTTATGAGATGTATGCTGAATATTTTTCGACCTTAAATAACCAGCCAAAGAGATTAGATAAACATTATTTCCAATAAAACGGGTTCGAGCGTCCTCTCGGCATTACCGTACCTATAGAGGTTTTAAAAAGTTCAAACGTGACACTAACATCAATAATCCACTAAGCAGCGTTGTTATAATTGCAAACAAAACACTTCTCAAATAAGTGTCCTAAACCAAAAATCGAATGTACCATTTGTAAGCGTCTAGAGCATGTAGCTAAGGACTGTCTCCGAAGAACTTTAAGTAATCAGTTAGTAGAACCTCATGCGGACGCAATATATAATAAAAATTATTTGTTTGATTGCCTTATTGATGATAAACCCACCAAAACATACGTAGATTCAGAATGTGGGGCTGTTCTCGTACGACAGAAAGATGCTGATAATTTAAAGTTGAAGTATACTCCAAGTAGAATGAAAATAGCAGGTTATGGTGGCGGCGAAGCAACTGTACTTGGCGAAACCAGCATTTCGGTCAAAATCCATATGGCTGAAGGTACTGTGAAGGCCTTTGCAGTTCCTAATACTATTCAAGATGTCCCTGTAATGATAGGGCAGACATTCCTTGATAAACCTGAGGTGCTTACCATAGTTTCGGGTGAATATGTTAGACTCTTGCGTTCTAATGCTGATATCAACAAAGCTCTTAACTTGTAGATCAGGAAAATTACTCTACGGGCTAAAGATAATACTATTGTTCCACCTAGAACGACAATGCTAATAGCTGTGATACTTCGACGTGCCATCTACGATGATGGTATGTTCGGGGCTGAGCTAGGCCAGTTCTGGGCAGGAACGTCACTTGGATGAATGTATTACTAAATGTGAAGGAGGTTATATAAGCATCGCAAACCTGTCTTTAGATGAGGTTACGGTAACTGCTGATAAAATTGTACTTCGTTGTGTTGTTTGTTTTGGAGACATCGCTGAATATTAAGCTAAGTAATATTAATGTTTTCTCCACTTCGACAAAAATTACTAAAGTATTTGAAGAGGAAGACTTGTCCCTTAATCCGAAACCTTTACCAGGTGAACGTTAAAATTTACTTGATTTAATTAACGAGTTTAAGGCTATTTTTGCCACAAGTAATTCTGAATTAGGTAAAACCGATACAATTAAAATGTCTATACGTCTCACCGATGATAATTCGATAGTATACCGACCTTATCGTTTGTCTTTTAATGAAAGAAAAATTATAAGAAATATTCTCAACCATTTATTGGAAAATAATATTGTTCGTAAGTCGTACTCACCTTGTTCGAGTCCGATTTTGTTAGTGAGGAAGAAAAATGGTGAACAGCGCATGTGTGTAGATTACTGAGCGCTAAATGCCAAAACCATTAAGGATAAATTTCGTCTACCACGCGTAACTTCAGATAGGCATTTTGAGTATTTAAGGGTCCCGTTTGGTCTACACAATGCCCCCGATGTATTCCAACGAACCATTAATAAAGTTTTGGGAAACTTAAAATATGGAAAAGTATTGGCTTATATGGACGATGTTTTACTTCTGTCCTCGAAATTTGAAAGTAGCTTGAATAAGTTGAGACAAGTTTTAATATCATTTAGAAAAGCTGGATTTACTTTGCGTTTAGCCAAGTGTCATTTTTTTAAGGAAGTAAAATATTTAGGACACGAGATAAGCAAAGACGTAGTGCGACCTGGTAAAACCAAGACCGAGGCTGTACTAATGTTCCCAACAACTTCTGACAATTTCTGAGACAATTTCTGGGTCTAACTGTTTCAGTGGGGTGACGAACAACGTAAAGCTTTCGAAACTCTTAATGATAAATTGATGACTAGGCCACTGTTAGGTATTTACGATTGCAACTTCAAACAGAGGTACATACGGATGCTTCGAAGGAATTTTATTACAACCGTACCATTTTCTCAGCTCTTTCCGCATCTACAGACAATGAGGAAAGATGGGAGGAGATGGTTTCTAAGGTTCGATGGGGGTTGAATTCTACGAGGAACTCGACCACCGAAAAACCTTCCTACGAACTGTTCCTTGGATATAACCCAAGATTTGTTGCCAACTCGTTTCTGGCCAACGAAATCACTTTAGAGTCGACTCACGATAAAGAATTACAAACAACTTGTGACACAGTGAAAAGTACTGTCAAGTAAATGCAAAAAGCTCAAAAAGCTTCTTACGATGCATATCGATGTGCAGGAGAAAAATAATGAGGGCAAAAGTCGAAAATTGCTTTGAATGTATTGTGGGCCGTACACTATTGTTCAAGTTTTAGACCACGATCATTATGTGGTTGAGGATGTTGAAGGCTCTTCAGGACCGCAGAGGAAGTATAAAGGAATCGTTCCCCTTAACAAACTTAAAGCCTGCAACATCAACCTAAGTCCAGAATCAAATAGCGAACGAGAAATGACGTAGTTCTGTTTTGTTTATTTTATATTTATTTTGTTTGTTTAAAAAAAAATAGCTTGTCTTAGTCAATTAGTAAAATACCCCAATTCAAATTTCTAACACATTTCATTTTGGTTTTATAGGTTTAAGAAAACTGGAGACTTAAAAAAAAAGAGAAACGACGTTTTTATTTGTTTGCATAGCGAATTTTTATTATAGGTTTCCACAAAATAGTTCTACGAGGACGTGAACAATAGTAGCATGGCCGAACTGTTAACAAAATTGGGGCATCTGGTATAACTCCACATGACCTTCAATCGGAGTAGGGCACCATGCAGCGAGAAAGGAGGGGAAAGTTAGTTATGAGTAGGAAGCGATCACGAATGCGGAAAAAAAGAATATAATGTACAAGTATGAAAAATAAAAGTTATTTTCTTTAATATTCGAATTTCTGTTATTACACTGTACACAATTATACTACTAAACCTCAAAAGGCTATTGTTTTAAATTATGATACTATGTAAGAAATCTTGATAAGTTAGCAAAGAAAGCTTCGTCATCGTCATTGATTCGCGACGTGCCCTTACCCACACCTCAATCACAATGTGATGGATAGGCTGTTTAAATTTTTCTCAGATGTTTTAAATTCAGTGTATCGAAACATTGAATGTCTGATTTATATCAAATTAAATAAGGTAAATTCTTGGTGCAGTGAGTATATAATAATATAATGTCTGTAAAACCGGGTAGTTTTTTTATTTATGAACGTAGATTAAAATGAATTTTGTTTTGTGATTTTATTAACGATTGGTAAGTGGAGAGGCCATACTTTTGCATTCTAACTACATTTACGCAATCAATGGTAATAGTGAATAAGATAAAAACTGCTTTGAGGTATTCAGAGATTCTATTTCTGAGAGACAAAGTCTTAGGCAATGTATAGAACGAGTGATATTTTTTGAAGATAATTTTTTATTATGTCAGTGTACATTTTATCTCATTAATTACGAGTGTATGTACGTTTTTTTAATAAAATGGTATAATTGATAACCATACTTAAAAAGATTAGCAAACATTTTACATTGAATAGTAATTAAGCACAAAGCTCGCGTTTCTAGCATAACCACCGTAATAATTGTAGGTGGTGAGTGAACTAGGTCAGAGAGTAAATTCGTTGATTAATTACCTTTCGGAATGTTATTACACAACTGGCAGTGTATTAATAACCACATTTACGTTATATTTTTTCACATCTCTATAAAAATATAATTGTAGGAAAAACATACCTGCATCCATACATGTGCGGTACATGAGTCGAGCTTTACGGATTCCTGAAGACTCCTTTGTTTTATTTAGCGATCTATCTCCCGTTTCTAAAAGCTGCCGCATTTGTTGTATCAATGATTCTCTAAGTTCTGCTAATCTGTCCCAAGTTGCGGTCCAGTCCGGTACTGGATTTGATTTAATCCAACCACCACATGCATATTGATAAAAATCCTTGCAAGGGTCGACCGTTTTATCCATCGCTCTCAGTATTCTGGATGCTGTAACGTTTAAAACGCATATAAATTAGAAAGTTTATGCTATGAATATAGATAAACACCTACAAAGTGGGTTAAATGTGAGCTATGTTGGTTGCAGATGTTTAGCAGGTTTTAGTAAGATACATGCAACAGGCAAGTTATGTCTAACCCCTTATATGAGAAGGTGTCTTTCAGTAAGGGAATTTCAAATTAGTTGAGCTTGTGGTTTTAAATTTTACCTATTCAAAGTAAACTGTATGGAAAATTGAATTTCACGCATGCTTCGTTTTATTATTAATCTAACAAAATTGAAAAAAATTTTTTACAAGAAATACTGGGATTTCTCTCGAAATTCTATACTCAAGTGACCTAAAGTAGCTTGTTTATCTGGACTACTTGCTTCTTACGAAGGGGATCTTATTCCTCAATAGCTTTCAACGAGCTTTTCAATCAAACACACAAAGGATATATTGCAAGGATCTTTCTTTTGTTTGTGCCATTATTTACTCGACTCAAATATAGTTGCTTTTAACTATTGCAGTTAAATTTATACTTACAAAGCCTTGGGTCAAGTACAATCGTATTAAATCGCCAATAATAATTTGGAGAACTCATACTTATTGTAGAAAAGAAAACCTATAACTTATTAATATTTTTGCATTTTTTAGAATGGCAAAAACTAAGCGGAGACAGCGGTCACAAATAGAGTTTGAGGTAACAGAAAACAATACAGTAGCCCTTATAATCCGGATTTGCTGAAATAGCTTGCGTTCTCAGTGACGGGTACATAGCGTTTTATAACAATAGTTATTTATAGTACAATTGGGTCGTAATCCAATAATAACAATTTTATGTAATTTAAGTATTCGTAACTGAAGGTTTCCTTTTCATATATTCTGTTATGTCCAGCATAATATTTAACTTATTGGGCCTTGTGTATTTTACTAAGACAATTCATTGCTTTAGGCTAAGGACCCTGTACTATAACGCGTTTTCACCTACAGTTACACTGTTGCATGGTGTAGCACCTTCATTTGGAAGTGTGGTATTTTAGCAAAGGATTCAGATGTTA
The DNA here is from genome assembly GCA_036346205.1 of Vesta saturnalis. NCBI lineage: Eukaryota > Metazoa > Arthropoda > Insecta > Coleoptera > Lampyridae > Vesta > Vesta saturnalis. The sequence goes on from JARFJB010000896.1 coordinate 833,105, forward strand.
GTGGTTTATGGTAACACGTAACCTGTTATTGTATTGCATTTGTATGTTTACATAAGAGCAGCATGTGGATAAAATCCGTTTCTTATATTAACTAAATATTGCAGATTAACAGAGTGACATGTGGTTAAAATTTTAAGGTGGGCTCTGCCTATAGTAACACATTTTATATATCGTTGATATAAATATCTTTCATCTGAAAGTTTTGGACATACATTCCCATTTTTGGTTACCAATTATTCGAGGGTCTAAGTAACAAATAAGGTGACGTTTTTTTTGTACGATTGGTGACTTAGGGTAACCAAAACCTATCGCTACATTTGACCAATCTTACTTGCAAATACAGTTTATTAAATTCAAAAGTGTAATAATGTTTGTCTGCAGTTTGTGGCTAGTCAACAAAGTATATAGCAAGAGGCAATGCAATCTTGCATAAAATCTAAATATTGAGTTGGAAGATCATGCAAAGTCGGTTTCTTATGAATCTAGCCATGTATAGATCACCTGTAATTCTGTCACCATGTGCACACAACGTTTTCAGTTCTTACAGCTTAAACAGCATTTTAAATATAGTGAGGAATCCAGGAAACTATTTACAGATAACAAAATAATAAATAAAGTAACTTGAGCATTTGAAGAGATTGACATTTTGCTCTGCCACCAAATAGCCGCCCAATCCGGTATTTTTGAACCGATTTTCTTTACCGATGAGGCGTGCTTTACAAAAGACGGCATAATAAATCTCCACCACCTTCATTACTGGGCCTTGGAAAATCTACACGTTATAAGGTCATTCACAAGAAAAGTTTACAATTAATTTCTGGGCTGGAATCGTCGGAGATTACATTATCGGCCCACATTTCTTGCTCCTTCGGTTAAATGCCGAAACTTAGCTGAATCTTTTGGAGCATGAATTACCAATTCTTATGGAGGATGTTCCCCTCGAAATTAGACGTAATTTGTTGTTTATGCACGATGGTGCCCCACCACACCGGGGGCGATTCGTAACCGAATGGCTGAATCGAAATTATACAGGACGTTGGATCGGTTACAAATCCCCTAATGTAGAATGACCCCCCCCCCGTTCCCCAGATTTAACCGCTTTTCTTTCTGGGGGGCCATGAAGTATCGCGAATAATTACAAGAAAAAATCCTTGCCTCGACTGAAGAAATTAGGCAAATTCCCTACTATTATGTAAAAATACGTCAGCATTTTGTAAAATGTCTGCGGGCTTGTGATGAACAAGACGGATCACATTTTGAACACATTTTAGAAAACTAACCGTATTGTGTTGTTTTGTTTTAGTTTTTGTTTTAGTTGCTTTGTCATTATTTTTGCATTAAATAAATCTCAAAAAGCAAATTTCTTTATTGGTTACGAGCCACATACGATTTCATGCAAATGTCGATATGCATTCGATCACATTTAGCAATTTTTCTCGCATACGACGCATTTTACGAAAAAATTGCAAGAGATAAAAACGTTTCTAAATTTAATAAGCTTTCTAAAGGAAAAGACACATATTCGTTTATTTTCCACACATATGACCTTCCATCAGTAGAGAAAGCATTTCCTGTGCAATTTCTAGTCTTTGATCGGTCTGTATATATAATTTTGTGTGCAGGATATTGATTGCATATGTTTTTTCAAAGGGATTTGTTTCTAATATAGTTGGCAAGGTTACATTCATTCGCGTAAGCTCCTCCCAAAATCTAATTTTTTACAGGGCGAGTTATTGTTGGTCGGTGTTGATAAGGTATTCTATCCATGTTTAAGATACCATTATTAGGATGGTGTGGTACAGACCAATGTTCGTCATGTAGTTTACTATTATCTCCTGTCACCTTATGTCAAGTGCCGGAATTCTTGACTCACAATATAAACTTTCAACGGGACTAGTTAGGAATGCGCCAATACAATACCTTATTGATGCGTTATGTACCACATTTAACGTCGATAAGAATGATTTACGTGCCGAAGAGTACGCAATACATCCATAGTCAATATGTGACAATATTAGTGCTCTGTATATTTTGATCAACCATTTCTGTTTTGCTCCCCACTTAGTATGAGGTAACACTTTTAATATATTTAGTTTTCTTGTGCATTTAAGTTTTAGTTCTATGTGTGGCTTCCACGTAAGTGTACTATCGAATGCCAAACCCAAAACTTTGCGTTGTGGCACACTTTATCGGAGTGTTTACTAAATACAAAAGCGGGTCATAATGTGGTCTTCTTAGTTTGCAAAAGTGCACACACTGGGTTTTTTCTTCGGAAAATTTCATGCTCACATTTACCCCGTTTTGGACTATTTGATTGATTTTATTATTATTATTATTTTTTTTTTTTTTGTTATTAAGCGCGTCGACATCAAGGTCATTAGCGCTATATGTTTCTTTATCTTCTGTAGACTATATTTTGTAGAATAGTTTTGTGTCTTTCAGAAAATTGATTACTTTTGATATTTCGCCAGAATTATTGTGAAGAATTTCTTGAAGGTTTCTTCCTAATTTGCTTCTGATTCTCTCAGTTTGATAGATTGAGCATTCGATTAGGATATGTTCAACTGTTAGAGCTGTATCGCATGTTTCACACTTTGTTTGGTCATTTCCATTTAGGTAGTATGCAGATGTAAGGGCTGTGTGTCCTATGCGCAGTCTGCTGATCTTTACTTGTTCTTCCCTGGAAAGGTTCATCTGGTTTCTTCCACTATTTATTATTGGTTGTACACGTTTGAGAAAGTTTTCTTTCTGGTTCCATTCATCTTGCCAGGTATTAGTTATTAGGTGTGATATTTGTTTAGTAACATCCTCTATTGTGTATAGTTCTAATTCCGGTGCTTTTTTGGCTGCTTCACAGGCTTCAGATTTCGCTAATTGTATGTTTTCATTTTTTGTGTGATTGGTTACTAACAGGATTCTGATATCTTTAGTAGAGTTATGTAGTTCTTGTAATAGGCAAAGTATTAGGTATGCCATGGGATTCGTTGTGAACTTGTTCGTTATGTTGTTTACCAGGGCGTTTGAGCTTGTTATAATGTAGTAGCGCTTTGGTAGCTGGTTCATAGAACAGTATAATAGAGCCTGATAAAACGAGTACAGTTCTGCCATAAATAGAGAACTCAATTTTGGCAATGACCAGCTATGCGGCATGTTATCAATGACAATTGCGCTGCCTGTACCGGACTTAAATCTAATGCCTTCCACATAAATGGTGCAGCTTTCCATTAAATTGTTTGATGTGTCTTTATTAAAGGTGCTATTGATTTTTATCAAAGTAGGTAGGCATAAACACCAAGGCGCTACCTCTTTGAGTTCGGGTTGCAAGATTTCCGGCAACTTGTACTGGTACTTTTTTAGAAGTTCATGTCCTCGGATTCTCATCGGTCGTGTAATGGTTGGTTTATTATCATATTCGCGTATTCTGTGAAATAATATATTATAAATTGGGTGTTGAGGTCGCGCTTTTATCCTTGCTAAGTAATTTAATAGCAGTTGTTCTCTTCTTTTGTAAAGAGAAGGCACTCCTGATTCCACATATAGGCTATCAACAGGGCTTGTGTGGAAAGCGCCAATACAGTACCTTAGTCCAAGGTGGTGGACAGCATTAACTTTGTTTAGGACGTTTTTGCGGATGCATATACTATGCATCCGTAGTCCATCCGTGAGAGTACTAGAGACTTGTACACTTTAGTTAATACATTTCTGTCAGCTCCCCATTTTGTGCCAGCTAAGCAGCGTAATATATTTAGTGTACGACGACATTTTGCTACTAGTTCGTCAATGTGAGATCGCCATCTCAAGTCAGAATCGAAGGTAAGCCCTAAGAACTTAATTTTTTGTACGCATTTGATGGCGGTTTGGTCGATATATAGCTTAGGTTCCGCATGTGGAAGTCTTAATCTACAGAAGTGGACACAATGGGTTTTTTTCTTGCGAGAATTTAAATCCCACCTGCTCTGCGTTGGTTAAAACTATATTTATGCCTCTTTGTAAAATAGAGTTGATTTCTTGTGTGGCGCTTGATTTGGCATATATGCAGAGATCGTCAACGTAAATACATCTTTCGATTCCTTCAGGTAAGTTTGACGTGATATCATTAATTGCAATTGCAAATAGTGTCACACTTAGGGTAGATCCCTGAGGCACCCCGTTCTCTAGATTTCGTAGAGTCGAAAGCGTATTAGCGACTCTCACACGAAATTTTCGATTGGAGAGAAAGGATTGAACAAATATTGGCAAATTGCCACGTATACCCCAATTATGCATTTTTTCTATTATGCCATGCTTCCAGGTCATGTCAAATGCCTTCTGTAGATCAAAGAATATAGCTGTAAGGTAGTCTCTTTCCTTGAAAGAGTCTTGTATGCTGTTCTCTAGTTGCACTAAGCAGTCCACGGTGGATCTTCCTCTCCGGAATCCAAATTGGTTTCGATTAAGAAGGTTCCGGTTTTCTAGGGCGTACATTAACCTATAGTTTACCATTCTTTCAAGAACTTTGCTTAAGCAGCACGTTAAACTGATAGGTCTGTAGCTGTTGGGATTTGTAGAATCTTTGTTTTCCTTTAGAGTAGGGATAACTATAGCCTCGGTCCAGGCTTGCGGGTAAGATCCGGTAGTCCATATCGAGTTGTATATATTTAGGAGGTATGTCTTGAGCGATAGGTTAAGGTGCTTTAGGAATTCGTAGTTCACGTTATCTGTTCCAACTGCTGTTGATCTTAAACCTTTTAGTGAAAAATTCAGCTCATTAATCGAGAATGGTTCATTGTAGTTGAGAAATATATCAGTTGTGAAGTCAAGTTTCACTTCTCTCTGCTTTTTATTTAGTAAGAAGGCGTCTTCATAATTCTGAGAACTACTGGAATCCTCGAATTGATCTGCCATAGTTTCTACCAGGTCGAGAGGTGAGGTTATTGATTTATTATTAATTATTATTATTATTATTATTATTATTATTATTATTATTATTATTATTATTATATTATTTTGCTCGAAACTTTACAGATAAGACTGCTTAAGCTGATTCCAGGAAATGGCAACCTAAATAAACAGCAAATATTAGAAAAGACGAACACATTAACACCTTATGGATACTACAAGTATTTGAATATACTCTCCTGCTTCAATGACAACAAATACAGAATTACACTTGACCATAATTACTCGACAAGGAGAACAAGTTACGCGGTACCATTTTATTTTAATAAATATGGGAAAAGGACTATGGAGTGTACAATTCCGCTGCTATACAACTCCCTACCGACTGAACTACTGGAATTAACACATATAAGTACATTTAAATTAAATTTGCGCAAATGCATAAGAGAAAATGGTTAAAGCGTATGGAAAAATAAGTTATACTTTGCAAAATCATAAAGCAAAACTGAAATAATAACAAAAAAAAATAAATAAAAATAAACAAATAATAATAATAAAACACGATAGTATGGCATACATAAAAAGTAATCGACAATAAAGAACAAGATACAAATGGGAACAGTCAAATAGAAAAGAAAACATGAACAGATAAGATGAAAACCGTTTGTACACAAATCGTAATTGTGAAATACAAATGTAATGGTATTTGAAAACAAAAATATGGAAAATGAATAAATAGATTAAAAAAAAAAAAAAGAAAAGCAATGTATACAAAATTGCAAAAATAAATAAAAAAAATGGAGAAAATTTCAATGGTAATCAAAAATATGAAAGCAAGCTACAAGAAACAAGTTTTTTTTTTTTTGAAAATATGGAACATATTGAAAATTATAAAACTAAACCTAAGTATAATGGGAAATAATGGTATATAATCAATGTATGGAAGTAAAATAATGGAATATGGAAGGGATTCGAAAGCATAGAAACTATGGAACTATCAAGAATGGTATTGGTTACAATTATTTTTGTGATATTACATGTTATATTATGATTGCATTTCAATATGGAACTGCAACAGACTAATAATACAAAATGTATAAATTATTTAAGTACAATACAAATGTAAGTGAATACTAAACTGTAACTTTGGGTACCAATCGATAAGTTTTATAACTTGGTTGGACCCCTATACTGTATTTTTGATAAATAAACACATTCCAACATTATTATTATTATTATTATTGTTATTATTATAATTATTATTATTTTATTATTATTATTATTATGGTTATTATTATTATTATTATTATTATTATTATTATTATTATTATTATTATAGTTATATTATTATTATTATTATTGCGTTAGCGCTCGTCGCGGTTAGACGTGTTTTCGTGTGCTCCGGATTTTATTAATTGTGATCAAGATACTTTATATTTTTAAATATAAATCAGTAAATTATAGTACAACTGTGATATAGATTAATCTAAGAATGGAGTGCAATCGTTGTAAACAAGATATGGTATCAGAAGAGGTTTACTGTCACGGATGTAAATTCCATTACCATTTTAATTGTTCAATTACGGAAAATACCTTTAGAGCCAAGTCGCGATCCGCTAAACAAAGTTGGAGATGCACAGATTGCAGGGGAGATAAAAAAAGTAACTATGATGTTGAACGAGATATTCTGGACAAGGACATAGAAATTTCACCTGGAATAAATGCAAAAATAAATAAGATATTAGACTCAATTCAATTTCTGTCAGACAAGTTTGATAATATGACAATACAATTTAATAAATGCATGGAAGAGAATAAGGCTTTGAAGGAAGAAATTAGAACTCTGAATCGAACAATTGAGCGTATGGATGCCCAAATTTTGGAATTAAATGTTCGGGTTAACAAAATGGAACAACATTCGAAAAGAAAAAATGTAGAAATACATGGGATAAGTAATGAGGATATTTCTCCAGAAAAAAAATTTCAACAAATAGCTTCTGTCATCGGATGTGAAATAATAAAACCTGTAAATGTAATTGAAATTAAGCTCAAAAATAACTCAGTATTAATTGCTAAATTAGAATCTGAAAATGTGAAAAGAAATTTTATATCTAAAGGGAAAATCTGGTGGAAAAACTTATCAGAACATGATAAGGGCAATCGGACCAAAATGTTCTTTAATGAAAATCTTACATTTAATAATCGTAAATTGTTAAAAGAGGTAAAAACGCGTGCAAAAATGTACAATTACAAATACGTGTGGATTAGTAATGGTCGTATATTGATACGTAAAGAAGAAAAAGATAAAGTGCGTACCATTAATTCTGTAGCTGATCTACAGCTAATTATATAACTTAATTTTTCCATTAATAATTTAATAGAATACTGTTTTAGTTTAATTTTATCTAAACATGCTTGTATAGAATTTGTCGTAAATTGCATTGAATGTGAAAGTTCATAAAATGATAATATTATTTTCTAACGCACAATTTTATTTACAAACAAAATCGATTTTTAGTTTAATAAATTTATATAATTTTTATGGATTGGATTCAATACGAAATCAATAACCCGCAAATTAAATTTAAAATAAGTGAGGACGTACAAGAATGGAAAAAATTTTGTAATTATAAATCTACAATAATCAATAATGTAAACATGTTTCATATAAATATACGTTCATTAAGAAAGTACTGGGGCGAATTATTAATATTAATTCAGTTAGGCAACTTTGATGTAATTTTGCTCTCAGAAATTAACATTACTGAAGAAGACTTAAATGGTTTTAAGATACTTAATTATAACAGCGTTTACAAACTTAGAGAAAACAAACTAGGGGGTGGACTGCTTATATTTTATAAATACAACAAGTTTGCATTTAAACAGAATACTGTTAGTACACGTTATTGCGAATGCATAAAGGGCGAACTGGAATATTTGCACAATAATTCTCAAATAAGCATAATTTTTATTTATCGTCCACCTAGTTTAAGAGCTTCTGATTTCTTAGTAGAACTGGAGACGTTACTTTCAAGCGTTCACGATTATAATGCGATAATGATAGGTGATATAAACATCAATCTTATCGACAAAACAACAAAAATAAGAAACCAATACGAAGCTATATTATATTCTAAAGGATTTATATGTGCAATAAATACTCCCACGCGAGAAGAAATTCGAGAAGGAGTGCTAATCAAATCTTTACTGGACCACATATTTATCAGAACCCGCAGTATGGAGATCCATTCGTCGGTGGTACATCATAAGCTTTCTGATCACTACCCTATATGTACTCATTTTAGATTAGATAATGTTATGACTAACACTCCCACCGTAAAAGAAGGCAAGAAACTAAATACCAATAAGATAAACCAATTAGTATCGGGTAAAGATTGGAATTTAGTAATAGATAGAGACGTAGATAAGTTTGCGAAAAATATAACAATTGAAATGCGAAACATTTATGACAACTCCACTACTGAATACAAACAATCATCACACTATAACAAGAAAAGTAGAAAAGAAAATGACTGGATAACAGAAGAAATTTACAATAAGACAAAAGAACGGGATAGGTTATTTAAAAAGTGGAAATCTAATGCTAAGAATACTGTACAGAGAGACATATACAAAAAATTTAGAAACAAATTAAATAATGAGATAAGAGACAGAAAACAACAATTTATCAGTAATAAATTTCAAAAGTCACAAGAATCAAAATACATATGGAACGAAATTAATAAAGTCATATACAATAAAACAAAAAAAAGTGTAGACGAAAAAATTCTAAGCACTATTGGTAAATCTGAAGATTATAAAGACATCGTGGATAACTTTTCTAACTTGTTCATCAACCAAATAGAAGACCTTAGAAAACAATGTGTACATAAAATACAAGTGAATGTAAATATTAGAGAACTTAATTGTGCTTTTTACCTACCCTACTCTAATGAAAAACAAATTGAAGATATAATAAAAAACATAAATACGCATAAATCACCGGGATATGATAATATAAGACCAATTGACATAAAAAATAACCACTCTGTATTTGGATGTATGATTTCACAATTACTCAATCTAACAATGAAAACGGGAACTTTTCCCAATGAACTAAAAATTGCATTAACGAGACCAATCCACAAAAAAGGAGACGCTTTAGACTATAACAACTATAGACCAATCTGTGTATTATCTGTGATAGAGAAAGTGATGGAAATATATGTAGTTAAACATTTAAAAAAATACCTAAGTGATAATAAAATAATTAACGTTAACCAATACGGTTTCCAAAAAGGGAAGAGTACAGAACAGCTTTTGTGTAAGTTTAATGACTATGTAAATACCAACCTGGGCAAATCGAATTATACGATAGGTGTCTTTATTGACTTTTCCAAAGCATTTGACACCGTTGACCACGCAATACTACTTAAGTGTTTGGAACGAATTGGAGTGATTAATAAGGAACTGAAATGGATGGAGAGTTACCTGGCCAACAGAAAATTTGTAGTGAAAGTAAACAAACAAATTAGTGATGTTAAAATGTGTTCTTTTGGTGTGCCGCAAGGTAGCAATATCGGACCGATTCTCTTTCTAATCTACATTAATGACTTATTTAGTGTTGTTAAAAATTCTAAGTTGTATATGTATGCGGACGATGTTGTGTTGTTGTTTAGTAATAGTAATTCTGACACTTGTAAATTAGCTATACAAAATGACTTAAACTATATTGTTAGATGGTTGCATGGTAGAAATTTGTATGTTAACACGACAAAAACGACATGCATGCTATTTAAAACGTCTCATATGGACGCTCAAAACAGATTAAATATAAAATTACATGATTGTAACTGTTTAGGATATAAAGTTATATGTAATTGTTCTGTAATAGAACAAGTTTATGACACTATGTATTTAGGAATCAAAATTGACCACCATCTAAAATTCCATAAACATATAGACCTAGTTTTTAACAAATTAAAAAGAGTTTCTGGATGTATGTATCCTTTAAGACGTATATCTAACAAAAATGTACTAAAATTAGTTTATAAGGCACTATTTGAATCAATAGTAAGATACGGAATACGAAATTGGGGTTGTGCCGAAATCACTTACACAGAAAAAATATGCAAGCTACAACTGAAAGTATTGCAAATGATAGAAGGAAAGAAAATGAAAATTATGAACTGTTTAATAAATTTGATACTTTGACCCTCTAGGATTTTATAAATACTATATTGTAATAGATCATTATAAAATGATTTATATAAAGAAACCATTGATCACTCTCATTATACGCGAAATCGGAAATATGTAATCCCACATAGTTATAATAAATATGGCGACAGAGCCCTAAAATGCATCGTGCCAAAACTATATAATGAAATTCCATTTACATGTGAAGATAAAGCCATGTCGCAATTCAAAAATGAATTAAAAATATGGCTAAGACATGATGTTTAATTGTTTATTTGACATTATATTTATATTATATTTATTTTTATTTTTTAACAATAATATTGAAAACATTTTTCTTTACAAATGTCTTTCATGATTGATTTGTTTACACCTATGAAATAAGTAAACCTTTGTAAATAACGATTGCACTTAACCCTTCAGCGCTATTTAATTATTATTGAAAAATCCTAATTTACACACTGTTATGAAATAGTGGAACCTACTGAGAAGTCTGTGACTTAGTAGGACCCAATAACTGTATGTACAAATGGTGAAATAAATAAATAAAAAAAAAAAAAATATATCTTTTTTATAACTGAACACACTCGTCTTTGGTACTATGTTACTACACAAACTAATAAAATATTTCAATGAGCAGTTTATTGTAGCTTCAATCGCGAATGTTGTGATATACAGCAACTATTTTCACTTCATTTACACAATGCGTTTTGTCCTCTTGAACCTTCTTTCAGTAACTGTGTTGTGGATGAGTTGGACGCTTCGACGCTTACATGTTGAGTTACTGCCATATTTGGCTATAATCTGTTGCGCAGTCTCCATGAAATTGTGCCTTATCTACCATTATAAGGTATAAAACTGCTAGTTAAATACGGTATACAAGAAACTGTAATATTCGGACATAGTTTTGGGACTCCAAAGACAAGAGAGCACTCAAAAAATTGTCTTAATGGATTCTCATCCCGAAAAGCATCACCCCATCAGATTCTAAATGTCGCAATACCCATGTGTACCAAATTTCGTAATTTTCCCATACGAGGCTTCTGACTTATTCAATAAAAACTATTCTTGGGTGCGAATTTCAGGAGGCTGTAATTCCGAAAGGGGGGGTAATTTGGGAAAAATAAAAAATACGGGTCTCCTAATTTCGTTTTGAGAATCTGTGGACAGTTTCTATTGCATTAATTTCCGGACACCCTGTATACACATATATATATATATATATTCTTATGAAAAAGTACATTTTAGGGTTTTACATGTAATAGAAAAAATATAACAAAAGTTCAACCATTTTTCATAACCAGCATGACCGATTCACGTTGATGAAAAACATCTGCTTCGAAGGCCAAAGTAAAACATGGAAAAGGTTTGGAATTCTATTGTTAAAGTTCTTTTAGTCTTGTTGGCCAATGCAAAACTTGTGATGACAACTGAGTACGAAAACCATTATGTATTCTAGTATTGGGATGTTCTTCAACAATATGTTGTACATTGTCTAACTTGGTCGAAAAAGACGAAGCATTTATAGATCATACCAATACACCGTTCATGACTTAGTCGATTAATAGAATACCATAATTTTTCACATCGATCAAAATCAGGAATCTTTTTAGCGGGGTGATTATAAGAAATTTACTCTTTACTTCTGCTTTTTGCCATGTCCTTTTTTCACAAATTATAGCAAGCAAATTAGTGATTGAGGAACTCTTCTCTTTATAGGGGATTTCTTGATTTTAGTCGAATTACAGCATTACGAGATTTATGTTTACCTCATTTTATTTTTGCATACTGCTTCCTTCTAACATTAGGAGGTGCAGCTAGCCACCGAGTTGAAGTTGGAGGTGACCTATTTGTACCAGTCATTGTTCCCATTGTTGAATTTAGTTGAGAATGTATGTGGAATGTTCATCCACACTTTACAACAATATACTATATTCTATATTTTACGTAATTGATATTTGAGTAAGGATTAAAAATAAAAAGAAAAATATGTTGGGGTAGAGAACAGGTGTTCTCTAGAAACAGTATTTACCGAGGGACCGTAACGAATCGTTGAAATTTCTATGCACACGTTTTTGAGGTAAAAACGTCGTAGCTAGTAATTAATTACAGCGGAACATACCGAAAGTCAAAAGACATCTTTGGTGCATTGAAATTCGAGACCTAGATATAGTGTTTGTTACGTACGAGTGAATATTTTAAAAATTAATACTTCTTGTAGTAATAAATATCAAAATATTCCCACGTAATATTTCTTGTTTTTTATAACTTTTAAAAACGAGGGTCGATTGTGGACTAAAAAGCTGTGGTTGGAGTTTTGATTCACCCTCACTGTAAACCGTTCTGGCTATAAATTTTGGTCGTGTACATTTTAGAAAACTAAAACTGCGATCCTTTATTAAACTAAATAGTCGGGTTTTAATAAGCGGGTGTGTAGACAATGTATCTATAAATAATCGTTATCGTCTTGGATTTAAACGGCGTTAAATATATGTGAATGGGTGGTTAATTAAAGGAATATGTTCAAACGTAAGTAGGCATTTTAATGTAAATTAAAGCTCGCAGCAAACAATTCTGCAAACAAACGTAACCTATTAAAAATCAATCATTGCTTTGTAAGAAGTTTGTTTAATTACGCAAGCACGCTCATAAAGACAGTACAATGTCCCCAATTTCATTACTTGTATGCATTGGCATTATCGACTGTTTAGTAATGTTTTCTCCTGTGTAAGGCGTGGACAAACGTGGTATGATAGATCACGGTTACATTGTTATAAACAAGACCCGGGTATATAGACATGGGTCCAGATAACCTTAAAACCACCTCAAATTCCACCTTTACTGCTAAACGAATCCGTTCGTATTGCTAATTAATATCAACCGGTTTATTACATCCGGATTCAACTTTGCTAAGTAGTTCAGTAAGTATTTCGGTCGAAAAAAACACAACTAAGTGAGACTGATAAAAATGTGGATCTGCTACTTGCTTTAGATGAATAATTAGGCATATACGAGCAAAATAAATGCTGTGCATTTACAGTATGAGGTTTCGTATAATACTCTTTAGATTTCCTTTTCTTTTTCGATTTCATGTACATGAATTTGCAATTCACTGACTGAAGTAGTAATGAATTATTAACCAATCCGTTTACACAATTTCTGTGCAACCAACCTGCTAAATTCGATACATTTTATTGATAATTATCATTGCTATAACTGTTAAATACTTTTAACTATACTAATAGTCATTAATTGAGCTCAAACACACTAAGAGGTGTAGAAAAATAATGATCCAAAAGTCGTTACTAAATAAATAGTTACGTTAAATTTAGACACAATTAACTAATCCCTGCAATTGATGCTCACTGATATCAATCTAAATTAAATAGGCAAGGGTTCGTTCAAAATATTGATTTTCGAACCATTTCCAATATTTAAAAAAGCAAAGGAGATATTAATTCCAAAATAAATTTGTATGTACATTATTAAAAACGTTAACAGATGTAATAAATATATTAACAAAAGTAGTTAATCTGCGAGATTTACAATTTCCACAAAAAAATGATAAAGTTTTATATTTAGCCTAACCTACTTGCTTTCTATCTTAAATAAATACCTATATAAACGTAGTTAAATGCTAATTGCTTTCGAGAAATACGTACAATTAAACAAATGAGAGCAAAAAAGAAAAATAAACTAAGTCAGCATTGATATTTAACTACCATAATGCATCACTTTTCCAGTACTATATTAATTAATTAGTTTCCCTAATGCTCGTCATTTCTCTGTGAATTTTTAATGATACGATCACGTTAAGCATCATTCTCAGTGTCTTTCTACCAGCCGCTAACAGAACTCGCACCTGGTGATATATACTGTATAAATACGCATATACCCTCAATTTTTTTTATCTTTCTTTAGAAGTTTTATTTTGTACAATGCAGACCTGTTATTTGTAAATACAACGACTTCTTTCACAATGCAATAGCATTTCAGCCCATAACGTTGATTTTTACAATCCGATGTCCGAATTTGTACTTTTTAAATTAGAAGTACCTACTTATGTGATGTTAAAAAAATCAAAAATAGCCAGAAATTTACGGAATAAAGGCAGGTTTGTTACCGGTTCCTTTTGATATCAACAGTGGCGCCACATTTTGTTTCTGCAATATATGAACTAAAGTGAAAAAATATATTCATCTTAAATACTTTTAACACTTTGCCAATAGCCGAAACCCTATTTAATATACCGAATTGAAGATGTGTGATTCATTAAAGTATCCTTATAAACTTACGTTTCATCTAGTTGGAATAATTTATAAATTACAGACAACATAATTGCGCTTTGGCTTGTTACGTTGTAACCAATCTGTGCTATACCAATCGGCATATTCAATGTATTCGTCTAAGGGAAACGTCTGAATCTAATAGTGGTTTTCTGTCTGCAATAAATCGGTAGCGACGAAAATGACCTTACATGGCTGTGGTTAACCCACATTGAATATTAAACAAGGCACACCTTGTCTTTCCGTTTAATTGCTTTTTTTAATTGTTTTCTATAATAACTTCCCGGGATTCCTCATAATAGCCAAGGTCATAAATGACTAGGAGTTTCCTATACTGGCCTATTAGTGTTTGCAGATTTGTAATTAAAAAGATAATATGGTAAAAATTGTTGGATGTAGCTGATCAGGGTTTCGTATTGAGATTACATTCGCAAAGCTCCTTTCGATAGAAGCAGGTTTCAGATCAGCATCTTAGACTTGCATTTTGAAACGTGTTCTTATATCTAGAGTCCTAAATATAATAAATGCGAAAAATTGGCGAGTGTAGATTTTCTCAGAATGATCCGTGTTTCTTATCCTAGGTCCTTCGGACTGGGGCCAGATTAGTATTGAGGTGTGTAAGCTCTTTTGACATGGGGCAGATCTCAGTATTGACCGTTACATCCGTATCTAGCCCTTTCGACAGGGGTAGGAGCGATCAGTCTGTTCGTTTCAAAGATTCTTTTGGTGGGTTTAGCTTCCTATTTCCCCATCTAAGGTCATTTTAACAGGAATCGGCTTCAGTATTGAAAATTACAGCGGTGTCTAAGCCCTTTTGAGCCCGGAACTCCGCCAGGTCACTATCCCTTCTAACAGCCACCTTCAGCTCGGTATCTAGGATTCTCATCTTGAATCCTATGGCTCAGAAACTTGTCCTATGGTCTTAGGCCCTTAAGCCCATTGATTTGTTCTTGCGGAAAAACCTAAATATCATTCCGAAACTAAGGTCCCATAATATTTCATAGGACTCTGCGGGGGTCTGCAAATTTGCCCCAGAGTCTAAGCCCCATTTTAGGGAGCCTAAGTATTTTTTTGTTTGTGTCGCTATTCAGTGGTGTAATTTTAAAAGTTGATGGGGGTCTTACCCAAAAGGGACTGATCATAGTTTCATTTCGAGGTATTTTTTACAAGCATTGAAGTTGTTAAGGCGGAAAAACCTAAAATTTGAAATACCATTCCGAAACTAAGACTCCATACCGTACCACAAGACCCCACTAGGTCTTAACAACGTATCCCAGAGTCTGAATCAGTTTGTAGGGAACTCTTATTTGTTCGAGTTACCATCTTGTGGTGTATTATAAAAGTTAGTGAAACGTTTCCTGAAGTTGATTTAGCACAATCATTCAGAGGTATATTTTAGAAGTTTTTTGTAGTATGCATCATCACGTTTCCGTGTGCCTCTTTGACATTCCGCTACCTTGTTTACACCGTTTTCTGCTAGGGACCCTTTTTTACAGTTGGGGCTCTGTGCTGGACCTCATTTCTAACAGCTGAGCTTTTTTGCTTTCCTTCTTAGGTTCCGCTGCGGTCCAATTTCTAGCACTTGGGTTTCACCAACCGGGAGAGAAATAATTAGAAATAGCATTACGAGACTAGGACTTCATGACATGCCATCTGGATCGGCCGGGGGTTCCGAAACGTGCTGAAGAGACTCGGCCCCGTTGCAAAGAACCCAGTATTTGGGTCATCATACCGACACAAACTGAATATCTTGTTTATTTTTTTAACAAAGAATAAAAATTTTTAATGGTTTATTACCTAGTTACATTTTATATGTAACTGTAAAATGTTACATTAGAAAATCAATTAACAATAATAAAATAAAATAAAACAAAAAAAGTAATTAAAATGAAACAATGTTATTATTTTTAAGTTAAGGTAAAACGCATGACTTTGCCTTTAAATTAACTAAACAATGTGAGTTCGGGCCTGTAGCTGACGCTTCCATAGAGATAGTTTATGACGTCAAGTTATAATGATAATATATTAAAAATTTTAACAGCATTTTTGTGAACAATTTTAAATAAAATAAAAATTAAAAACAATAGTCATACTTTAAAACGCATTCCATGAATAAATATGAGTATTGAACTATTTATACTATAAACCGTGATACATTACAATAAGAGAATGGTTTTTTTAAAATAAACGAAAAATGAGTATACATTAAGGAGCGCAAAAATGTATATCAAATTTAAATTCAGTGTAGATAAAATATTATACGCACAGTGCGCTCAGAAAGTAGTGGTTAAATTCGTTATTGTCGAAATCGTTAATTTGTGGTCAAAATCCTGCGACGCGTCGATTTTTTATTTTGATTCCGGACTTTATGCTGTGTCGCACATGTAGATGGCGCTGCGCACTTTCCGGATATGACGTTAAAGTTCATATTTTTAAATGGAAACCATGTATGTTCTTCGCGGAAATCGATGCAACTCTTTCTCCTGAGTTCAAAAATGCCCTATTTATTGGGATTATTTGAAACAGTATGCGCGATATTAATTATTAAATGTGACATAATTCGAAAAGTGATGCGGCGTTAGAGTTGTCAATGTTTGCGTTAAATTAAGAATTAGGGTACTAAACAGTACACAACATTTATTAAAATAAACATAAACTGAACGAAAACAAACATAAAATAAGACATGAAAAGGTTTGTGTTTTCCGGTGACAAAAATAAGTACTTACTATAACGATGCATAAATATGCGGTCTCCGGGATCTTGAAAATAAAAAAATACACTCCATATCGAGTTAGCTAGTTGCTTGTTGTTTTGACAGAAGCTTACATTTCAATCATACCAGTTACGTTCTTGACTAACACCGCACCACTTTCGAATTATGCCACATTTAATAATTAATATCCTGCATACTGATTCAAATAATCCCAATAAATAGGGTATTTTTGAACTCAGGAGAAACAGTTGCATCGATTTCCGCGAAAAACATACAGGGTTGCCATTTAAAAATTTGAACTTTGACGTCATATCCGGAAAGTGCGCAGCGCCATCTACATGTGCGACACAGTATAAAGTCCGAAATCAAAACAAAAAATCGACGTGTCGCAGGATTTTGACCACAAATTAACGATTTCAAAAATAATGAATTTATCCGTTACTTTCTGAGCGCACTGTGTATTGTTTCCAATAGCTTACAGATTAATCTAGTTGAAAAATTTCCCACTAGTAGTTAGAAAGTCTACAAAAGTTTGATTTTCTATGATTAGTTACCCACAACTACTAGAACTAGCAACTACTAACCTCTAGCTTATATAATACACGAAATCATGGAAAGTCCCAGAAGTGTTTTTAATTACATTGAAAAAGTTTTTATTGGCAAACTCAATCTATGCATTAACAAGTAATAAATGTGTCAGTTAAAAATTCCGTGTAAATATTAATCTGACGTTGTATTTTCAAAAAAGTGGGGAGAGTTCAGCCCAGCAATTACGCAAGATTTCTAATATCCATGGGTTATCATAACCCTTAACAATTAAATTAAATTAAATTAAAAAATAATTTTTCTGTTTAACCAACAACAATTAATCAGTGATCAAGGTCCTTAAGAATAAGTGTGATGTACCATACGAAGAAATAGTAAAAGTCTGAAATGTGTTTCGTGGCACCTAAGCTGGTTCTGGTAGCCTCAATTTAAAGTCCCTTTGGGGGGATGATGCACGAAATTCTTTTAACATCTAAGATTCGGAATTTTAAAATTATCCCAAACATCTAGGATTCTTTAAACGAATTCAACCCCAACACTTGAAATAGTGCTTTTTCATTCTCCTAAACCTTGGCCTCCTTGTTAGGGAGGGTGTGTTACGGAGTATAATAACTGTACATGATATAAACGAGCATAGTGATAATGACTATGTATTGGCTTTCCCATTATATAGTGCATTGTATACTATTTGTTTTTTATAATCTTAGTGAAATTGCATATTTAAATTAAAATAAGTAGTTATTAATGAGTATGGTTTGTGAGTCTTGTCTATAAGGTATTGTCTCTACTGCACCACCAACACTTGAAATATACCACTGGAAGCTCGGCCTGAATTAAGAGTACTCTTAGATTTCCAATGACAGCTCACAACCTGAGACTTCAGAACTGAGTTAACATCTATTCGGAAACTAGAGCCTTGAGGATTCTTACTATAATCATATAAACGGTAAATAAAACTCAAACATGTGTCCCGTTAAAACTCAAAGACATATTCCGTTAAAACACAGTAAACACATTGCTGTTTGTTTAGGACAGTCCATGCAGTAATTACAAACCATCCTTATTCCCGCCTTTCTTGATTTTTGATATTTCGGTAGCATGAATAGCATCCTTTTCTACAGTTACTGCCTATCTTTCATACCTTCATTGCGACTTGTAGTGTTTATACGATCCTGGTGAGGTTTGAATTTATTCTTTACCAGTATGTATTGTTCCCTCAGTTTTAAAAATTACGAAATTTTAGTGACTGCGCTGCTGAAACCCCTTTTTTCGGAGCCACAAAATCACCTCTGGATACAAATGTGGAAGTCGTATAAAGTAGTGCAACTGAAGTATCTCAAACAGTAAGTAGCTGTGAGGTTTAGATCTAGCTTCACGATTCGCTTCTAAAAATTTTGAATTTTTCAGTGCGATACGTCTTGTTACTTGTTTTCTTTGGGCTCGGTCGCGTGGAGTCTTGAACAAGATTATGTAATGCGCGTTGAAAGAAATGTTTCCACGTCTTTGATGGAATATATTTTGCGTTTGTAAGAATATACTTAAATCTCTATGAACGATTTCCTTTTGTGAAAGCATCCTTCAAAGAGCCGTTAATATCCCTCATTAGGTCGTCAATTATCATTAGTGCGGGCTTTTCGCCGTCAACGTGCTTCATATTCGGTAATTCCGGATGAAATTCCACTGCCAGGTCTTTGAATAAAGGCTGATATCTACTGTAGAACCAGATAACTTTTCCACAATCTGTATCCTAAGCAGTTTTGACGTTATTAAGAAATTCTGCGACAAAATGTGACTTCTCACAGCCTGATAGGCAAGCAACTATAGCGGAATAGGGATCCTTGAATTGACCTTCCATATCTCAAGTCTCGAAACCGTATCAACACATAGCAACAAAACCAACATTTTAAAATACCTGAGCCTTTGTATGTCTAATCTAACCTCGCGTAAAACCTGTCAACCGCTAATTATACTGCAAAATGGCAATACGTTTACTTTTAACATCGATTGTGTGTTTGTTTTGTGCAACTTAGGGTATTTTGGGACTCTGTAAGTGCATTTGTTAGTAACTTTTAAATTAAAACAAAATTTCAAATTTAAAATTTTCCTTCACATTGTAAGGAAACTATGGAAATAGAATGCACATACAAGATAGCGGAAAGCCGAAAATATACAAGATAACAAGATGGCGGAAATACGAAAATGAACAGGAAAACAACATAGAGAAAACAAGATGGTGCAAAGCCAGAAAGGGAGAAAGGAATAAGATGGCGAAAACCCAAAAAACACAGAAACAGGTTAGGGGGCGCAATGGGAGCTCAAGGTGCAGCCCCAACTGTCAGAAATTAGGAGCGTAGCCCCAGGTGGAAAGCCTAAAAATTCCATCTGTTAGAAATGATAGCCAAATTAGGAGGTGTACCGTCACCCCTTTTAAGATAGCTGGTAACTCAGTCTCTGTGGAAAGCACTTAGATGCGTGAGCATGTGATCGATGTAGTAACTTAATATAAACTTAAAAAGGGCACCACTTGGTTGGCTCCTGTATAGTCCTCAAACCGGGAAAAGGAGAAAGGCATAGTTAACACGATGGTCACAGTTACAATAAAGAAACGAACGCTAACCTGAAAGAGTACAGGTAAATTTCGTACAAGGCCATAACACACATAAGACAAAGAAGTAATGATCGTTTAACACAAATCCTTGTTTTATATTGGCACCAACCCAATAGAACAATAGAGCTTCACAAATAAGATATAAATTAACTATCAGACATCCAGTAGGAAACGACGTCGCATGGGGTTAACTAGAATAAAACAACAAATAAAAACTTGCCGTCAGCATAAGTGACAAGTAAAGCATAAACCGAAGCGCACGTGGTTTCAGGAAGAGCTCTTCTTAAAACATTAGTAGGTGACCATGAACAGACATGCGTTTGTTACGGTTTAATCATAAAACAAAGAAAAATTTATCAGCGCAAATCCTATATCCAGATGCCTTCAAATAATGTTTATTAAATTGGTAAAATAAATAAACAATATAAATATAAAGTAATCCCAAAAAGGTATGTACGTTATGGAAAACTGACACATTTAAATATTGAATGCTGAAAACGTCGAAGTAATCCCTAGACTTAACGTATGTAAAGAAAATATACATTTATGATTCATCGGCTGAGCGAGACATCACGTAAAAATAAATTAACAGTTAAGTAAATACTAAGCTTGTGATAAAACGTATTATATCATTTTACAGAAAAAAACTGCAAACACAAGAGAAATAAGATTTAGAGCGTACAATAAAATTCGGGTATGGATCACCCTTTGTAAGTACACTTACTTATTGAAGAGTTAGTTCTAACCTAATAACGCAATTTCATAATTTTACATATAACCTTTGGCAACTGTGCTATCAATGCGGTGTTATAATAATTTATATAGAAACACGTTAAGTAAGTAGAAAAAAAAATTGATAGTTTGTACACCTATACAGAGTTCAAATTCTTAAACCGTAGGTTGGACAATCACAAGTAAAATCTATAATTGCATACAACTGCTACATTACACATAACGCCCTGCAGGAACAAAAGACCAATAACTTTATGGTTGCATAAAGCACTCTTCAACAATTTGCAGGTTTAGTGGATAAAACACTTTTAACTGCCTACAGTTTCCCGATTCGGTAATCAGTGCTGAAGGAGTTTACTACTTGCACATGTATAAGTCCAGATTTCGGAAGGTGATTAACTACAGATGATGAGGTGAACTCAAATGTACCCAAAATAAATCAAATTCTTATTTATGAAAGTTTTAGGCGATGGAACAGTTGTAGTTTCCGGTGAAACAGTTGTGGTCGCTTTAGATATCTCAAAGGCATTTGATCAAGTTTGGCATAAGTGTTTACTTGCCAAACTCACCTCGTTTGGGTTAAATGATACGCTCATCAACTGGGTTTCTAGTTTTCTTGATAAAACACGAATACGTGTCGTAGTTGATGGCTTTTTTCAAAAGAAGTTAGCATTAAGCGGGCGTACCACAGGGATCCGCTATAGCGCCTACACTTTTTCTGCTGTACATAAATGACCTTATTTCTTCAACAACTAACCCCATCCATTGCTTTGCTGACGATAGCACTCTTCACTGTAGTTCATCTCAGTCTACTCATAGTGATAATGCACCTTCTATGTCAAATCAAGAAATTAAATCTGAAATGGCAAATTCAGTCAACAAAGACATTCAACGTATCCTTGAATGGGGAAGCAATAATCTAGTTAAATTTAATGCTAACAAAACTCAGTGTCCGTCAAAAAATATCGATCATTTCCTGTTGTATGACTGTATCTTCAAATCTCTCATGGGTTGAACATCTTCTGTCAGCTACCAAAACACCTGCTCATAAAATAAGATTTTTGTACAGATCTAAGCAGTACTTTACATCTCGACAACTCCTTCTGCTGTGTAAGTCCCAAATTCGGCCTCATCTGGAATATAATTCTCACCTCTGGGTTAGTACGCCCCAATACGCTTTCGATATCGTTGATCGGATTCAAAAGAGAGCGATTAAGCTTATAAATGACTCGTCCTTAACTTCTCACATACAGTCCCTTGAGCATAGAAGTATGGTTTCAGTTCTTTCTTTGTATTATCGTTATTACAACGGCTATTGTGCTGCTGCATTATATTCTTTGATACCATCTCGGGCTATCTTTGCGAGAAACACTCGGTTCTCTCATTCACATCATCAGTAGGCAGTACAAATCTACACTTGTCGTACCAAACTGGCGCAATCCACATTTCTCTACACGGCTTCTAAACTCTGGAGTGATCTCCCTAGTTCCTGCTTTGCTCTCACTAATGATAGAAGATTTAAGGTAGCTGTTCATAGGCATCTATTGGCAATTCATTATTCCTCTATCCATCCTCCTAAGTGTTCCTGAGTGCTTTAGCACGATAGGCCAAATTTAGCCTGTTCAGGTCCACAAAAAAAAATTAGTGTAAGTGTAGTGTAGTGTAGTATAGCGTAGTGTAGTGAAGGAACGTGTAAGTTTTCACAGTGTAGGAAAATTTCTAGCACAATCGGTTTACTCAATCTGGAAATGTTTAGCAGACGCTAACTATACAAAACCCAAAGAATCAAACTTTTTTTTTGTGCGTGGTGTTGCCATGTCCAGCTTCTGCAACACTAAATACGTTACTTTTCCCGAAAGCAGCTAGTTTCCAAATAAAAAACCCTCTAAGACTACACATTTTGTGCTTATAAGTGCCTACCAGCCAATACGTAATCTTCCTAAAACACAAAGCATTATGTAGCAAATTCCTAAATAGTAGAATAAACTTCAAAGATGATGCAAAAATAGTCAAAAATTACGTGTAGTAACTAAAACCGTTACAAAAGCGTAGACAAGATAGCAGAAAGCTAAAAAGAGACACGGAAACATAATGATGCATACTACAGAAAACCTCCTACAACTTTATAATATACTATTAGTGGATGTTGCTAAACCAGTTGCAGGAAACTTTTCACTAACTTTTAAAATATACCACAAGATGATAACACGTACCCTGTAATGAAGTTGACACTATGGGAGAGCTGGAGAGAGCTAGCGCAGTCGTATGAGACGGTATGGAGTTCTAGTTTCGGAATGCTATTTCAAACAAGTTTTCACGCAATCGCAACTTCCAACTGTATCGCTACACGGAACTATCACCAGTCCCTATAACAAGGAACCTTCATTAGATTTTAAAAATACACCACTAGATAGCGCCACAAACCCACGGGGGCCCTTAAATGGGGCTGAAACTCCGTGGGAAGTTTCGGGGCCCTAGCGCAGCAATATGAAATGGTATAGGGCCCTAGTATCGGAATGCTATTTCAAATTTTCCCGTCATAGCAAACAAGGGGGACCAGAGGATTCGAATTCTACTTATCGAGTTGAGGCCAGCTTCCATAAAAATGCCAATCCGAAGTGCTGATCTAAAACCTGCCCCTCTTTACGGATGCAACAATACGAGACTAGACCATCCTACATCCGCCAATTTTTAGCATTAATTTTTAATTAAAGCCTAAGCTGCGAAATAAAAATTCGCAAACACCCAAAAACTGTTATGGGAAATTCAAAAAAGTCATTATGGAAGCTTCCGAAAACCATTTGGAAAAACCAGGACATTATTGGGAATACCAGAAAGTCCTTAAAAAAATGAATTAAACGAAGCAGTTGGATAGCAATTAATATAAAAGGCATTATTTTGTATTAATTCAGTTACTTACATCCCTAGATTTGATAAACGACCGATAAAGTCCACTACGTCAGTCTTAGCCTGTAATTACAATATAAAGGCAATAAAATAAAAATAGTTTTAGGGAACGACACTTAATCAAATAAAGTAGGAAAATCATTAATAAGTAACGTTAATTGAATAACCATTATCGGAATTAAATGCATGTAAATAAAGAGGTCTTTGACAAAAATTAATTCAGAGAGTTCTCGCTATTGACTTACCAGAGTTGCCTTATTTTGTTTGTCATCAACTCCTTTCAATTCTGTGTTTTGAAGTGTTAGTAATGTGTAAACATTCTGCTACTCATGTCTTTGTACTCGATGTAGTTTGAATTACGATAAGTAGTAGTGTTTATATCCTATACGGTGCATAATGTTAATTTCTCATGTTTACGATCCTATTCCTAAGAAGTCTACTTTCAAATACAATATAAACAAAATAAAGCAATATACTAACAAAGTGACTGTATACTTTGCTTTTCATTTTCTAGGTTTTATTTTCGGAAAATAAATGTTTTCTTTCAAAACTCGTTAATAATAATGTGTGAATACAATGTATAGTAAAATAATACAACTATACAACGTTTTATTCTGTTCTTCCACTTTTGGTTATATTACAAGCTTTTGTTTACGCAATTCTGCCCGCAACAAACAAAGCGTGTCACAATAGAGCTTTATCAACGTTAAAGGAGACGTTAGCGACTTTCAATCTCAGCCTTATCAAAACTGATTACTCGTGCCAACAATATTTTTTATTTTATAGTAAAAATATTATCAACGAAATACACATGTACGAAACAATTAGAATTTTAATGAATTCGTTTTGATTACAATAACGTCATTAACATTTAAATACATTATCTGCGGGTGCAGTTGAAAAAAACACGCTAGGGAAAAGGAAAAAGGGCGTATTCTTGGCCTTTCCAATAAATTTTCAGAAATTAACGTGTTCCGATTTTTATTTATTGCAGAATATTGTTACAATAGTCATTACTTTAATATCTTAAATTCTAATTTGTGCGTTTTCATTCATTAAATAAAGGAAGAATATGAAACAGTTTCCTCCATAAGAAAAAACCGGGTTAGCCGATTGTGACGTGCGTAATTTGAATTCACTTATTTTAGCCCACATTCACAAATTTTAAGTAAATTTTGTGTAATATATAAATAATTTTACTCTATGTAAATCTCTTATGTTACGCCACATCATTCTTATTATGTATTCTCTAATTAGATT
The DNA here is from genome assembly GCA_036346205.1 of Vesta saturnalis. Taxonomy (NCBI): domain Eukaryota; kingdom Metazoa; phylum Arthropoda; class Insecta; order Coleoptera; family Lampyridae; genus Vesta; species Vesta saturnalis. The sequence goes on from JARFJB010000896.1 coordinate 858,235, forward strand.
GTAACGTTGTATTTTGTGGCTATGAATAATTATTTAACTCATCCTTATGTAATTTCATTGGCTTTTGTCTACTTTGGAATTAACGTAATGATTTAAAATCATGTATATTTCATAAAAATGTACGACATTTGATTGTAGAATTAGAATCTAATTTGAAGAGGTAGCATTTCCAAAAATATATTGGTTTGGAAAATACGTGCATTGGAATTCTCTGTTTTTATATAGACGAACCAAGTTAATTGGGGTATAATCTAATGGACTCCTTATAGTAAATAAGGGTTACTATATATTCCTCTGTTCAACGAGTTAGTCTCGGAAGTAAAGTTTTTCATATGAACGTATCCCTGCAATGAGGTAAGATAAATTGATTTCACTTTTTTTTTTACTGATATACATTCAACTTACTTATATCTGAAATTGTTTTAGGACTTTACTTTTTCCCTTTCTGGCTTTTTCTGTACCATTTCTGTACTTATAATCAACATTCTGCTCATATCATTATGATTACTTTGTAAAATAACTACTACAATTCTTACTAAAATTACATTGTCACCTTCTGTCTACACTCAGGATTACTTACAGTAAATGTAAACTCCATCATCTACACACTACCAGAATACATATCTACCATCTGACTTTTAAAGACCAAAACAGATTAGTCTACAATTATATTCATTTCACCAGGTTTTCAAAGCAATCAACTTATGATAACTAATTATATACACCAATCTACTGCCGCTGTGCACAAGTGAAAATTGTGTAGTTGTTATATTGAATATAGTGATTTCAATTGAACTATTTAGTTGTACCAGTTGTACGGTTATGTACAATTTTGAGAGATGATTAAGTGAGCCAATTCTTCTATAAAACTTTCTTCTATATTCTATATCCATACATGTGTGTAACTTGTATATAATAACTGTTAACCATTGTTTACTTATTTGCTTTAATTGTTAGTTTACAACTACCAAATGGTGACTCTTTTAGCGCTGAACCTGTAACTGTCGTTGGTGTCTCAGCTTCAGTTAGAACCTATATGTAAAAATCGTAATATAAATTTTATTTTATTTTTATTTATTTTTCATTTAGGGTAGAGATGTTGCGCCGCGAGCATTTATTTTTCTTTTTTATTAACTTTTAATACAGACAGTTTCATATAGAGATCGATTCGTTTAAGGTAAAATTAAACATTTTAGTACATACCAAATACACGCTTGAGATGTACGGTCCACGTTTCTTTTAGTTTATTATTTCGTTGAGTATACAATAACGTGTAGAAATAATAAATTACATATATATGGGGCTATGTTCAAGTATCTGTTTGAATACGTTACAATTTAATTTAAAAAAGTCTGCGACATTGGACGCGGCTATTTGTGAACCAAGCCGTCCCACTTAGGAGTTTATTTCACCCACTATAAAAAGTGCGCATTTTCACATTTTATGCAGTTTTTATAAAAAGAACGAGAGGAGTTTATTCAGCTGGCTATATGAAGTGCACCTTTTCACCTTTTTAGTGATTTGTGACATACATTTTATACACTTTTTATTACAAATGTTTAAAAAAAGTGCCCGGCACAGGACGTGGTTATTTATCAATCCAGTCGCGCCCACTGAAGAACTTTTTCCGTCTGCTATAAACAGCGCACATTTTCACATGTTTAGTGATTTGTAATGAACACTTTATGCACATTTTATTAGTAATGTTTAAAAAACGTGAGCGGCTATTTGTGAATCAAACCGTGCCCACTAAGGAGCTTATTATGTCGGGTACAAAAAGTGCATTTTTGCATTTTTAGTTAGTTGTGACACACACATCTTATGGACTTTTTATAAGTAATACTTAAAAACAGATCGTGGCTTTGGGATTAACTATTTGTAAACCCAACGCGGCCCACTTATGAGTTTGGCTATAAACAGTGCACATTATCACAGGTTTAGTGATTTCTGACGCAATGCTACACCCTTATTATTAATCATGTTTAGAAAAAGTGCACTCCATTGGCCGTGGATGTTTGTGAACCAAGCCGTTTATTAGTAATATTTAAAAAAAGTGCCCGGATATTTATGAACCCAGCCGCTTGCACTAAGGAACGTATTCTATCGGCTATCGCACATTTTTACATGTGATATTGTGAACCCTGTCGCGACTACTTAGGTGACTATTCCGCACATTTTCACAGTTGTAAGGTAAATTTTATCAATTGATACCCCGTACTACAGTACAATGATAAAATAAGTATTGGTCATTATGAATAGCCAACATAATGAGCTATCAAATCCCATATGAATGGTTGGAAAAAATCTATACAGGGTGTTTAAAAAAGTTAATCCTTTACATTCTTATCTAAATATAATTAATTTGCTTAGTTCAAATGGAACACCCTGTATATTTTTTCTTTACATTAATGGAGAATTTAATTATCTTTCAAAGTGTATTAGGTTTTCCTATACCTAAAATCAATGGTTTTGCAGTTATGTATATATATATATATATATATATATATATATATAAGGTGATCAACTTATACTCCGGAGTTCGATAACTCCGTTACCTTGAGAGTTACGAAAAAAAGTTTTAAATAAAAGTTATTCATAAAGTCAAGCTTCACATTTTAAAATATTTAATAATATACGGGCATTTCATAAAGTCACAGCAAATCCAATTTATGTTTTTTTAATGGAACACCCTGTATATTATGTCGAATTTAATTAGGCTCATTTTTCCTACTCCAATGATAAAGGTTTTTACTAGGTTCTACAAGGTACTTTTAAAAATATGGCCATTTCTATGTAAAAATCGTAATGAAATCGTCACCCTATGTTATTTAAAATAAACAATTGAGGGCAAAATAGTTTCGTGATAGTCTGGTTTGGTTTAAACTTATCGCTTTTGTGATAACTTTTATTTTTTGTACAGGGTGATCCAAAAACTCACACGCATGCTTATCTCGGTTATTTTAAATGGAATACCCTCTATTTTATATCATCTCTGAAAAGTACTTAAGAAATACTTTTACTATTCTTAAGCATTCCTATACCTAAATATTACAGTTATTGATTTATTTAGATTTTTAGAAATAAAAGCGATATTTTTGGCATAGCTTCAAATTTTTTGAATTATTATTTGAAAATACTGTAAATTTAATCCGCTCTGTATCAATACTATTATTGTCAGGTGAAAAAGACATACATCAAGTATAAACTATTGCAAATGAAACCACAAATTGTTTAACAAAACTAGGTACAACAGAGACTAAGAGTAATAAATGAAACAAAATTCTAAAAAATGAGTAACAAAGTAATATTTAGGTAACAAAGTTTTGATCTGGACGTTAAAACATTTTAGATTGAGCAAAATACATACCTGCACTTTACCGAACCGCTGTGTTTCATCGACATGCAATCGTTTTGTTGACCACATACACGTCATCAGGAGGGTGAGCCTAAACCTTTTAACTAGTATTTCATCACTCGACGATCGTTTAATTGACACTATATCGTCATCAGGAGGTTGAACTTAAATCAGTTTAATCATTGTGACGAAATACGGTATTTCGATAAAGTGGTATTTATATTAACTGTTCAAAGCGGTCTCCCATTACATTTAAAGAATGTTGTAGCCGATCTTCAATTCTCTACTTACATTTCCTGCCATTGGGATACTAATGGTTCCGGAAACCTCTAATTCTATTTTTTATGTCCTCTAAAGTAGTTAGAGGTAATTTATATACTTCATTCTTCACATACCCCCTCAGAAAAAAATCTACTTTTGTTAGATCAGGCGATCTTGCAGGCCACGGAATTGGTCCTCCTCTACCTATCCATCGTCCTGGAAACTATCGTGTAGTTGACCGTGATTCAGTGCGTTATTATGTATGGGAGCTACATCATGTAAATACCACACGCGCTGACGCATACGCATGGGAACGTTTTCAAGAAGCACAGGCAACTGATTTTCCAGAAAATCTAAATAAACTTCACCGTTTACCGTTTCCTCGAAAAAATATGGTCCAATCACGAAATCGAAACTATTACATGAGAATTTTGTCTTGAATAGTAATGAATATTAAGTCTACTTAAATATCCATTTTTATGGAATGTCGCCTCATCCCCGAAGAGTACATAATCAAAAAAATCTTTTTGATTTTCAAATTTTTCTTTAAGCCCAATTACAAAAATTTATTCTTCGTTGAAAATCATCATCCAATAATTCCTGGTGCAATTGAATATGATATGGGTGCATTTTGTTCTTAGATAGTATTTTTTGTACACTTCCATAACTTATTCCTTGTTCCCTGGAAATACTTAAGAAAAGTAAAAGTATTTCTTAAGTACTTTTCAGAGATGATATAAAATACAGGGTGTTCCATTTAAAATAATGAGAGATAATCATGGATGTGTGAGTTTTGGATCACCCTGTACAACAAATAACAGTAATAAGTTTTAACAATACCAGACTATCACTAAATTATTTTGCCCATGAGAGATTAGCCCTCAATTGTTTATTTTAAACAATATAGGGTGACGATTTCATTACAATTTTCACATAAAAATGGTCATATCTTTAAAGTACCCTGTAGAACCTAGTAAAAACCTTTATCATTGGAATAGGAAAAATGAGCCCAATTAAAATTTGACACAACATACAGGGTGTTCCGTTAAAAAAACATAAATTTGAAATGCTGTGACTTTTATTTAAAACTTTTTTCGTAACTCTCAAGGTAACGGAGTTATCGATCTCCGGAGAAAAGTTGATCACCCCGTGTATATATATATATATATATATATATATATATATATATATATATATATATATATAAACGGTTATATGCCTGTAGCATATATGAGCCGTACGGTCTTAAGCCCAAAAAAACCTGGTTAAGCCCGACCCCGGGCTCGACAACATACCCATGTGTATATCATCAAAATATGATTGTATAGACATCAAAATGTGTAAATCCGAAAATTTGATCGGGCTTCATAATATTCGTTTATACCTCCACTATATACAGAATAGTTCTGAGGAAGGCGCTTCAGAGTACGCTTTTATGCACAAACACTCGATTTTCACCAACCGTACGTTGTGTGGCCCAGCATGCGGCAACATTGCGATCACTTGTTAATTGAAAAACATGTGCAAAGTATTCTTTTTGCCAATGCATCTTTAAAACATTGGCAATGTTTACGTGACGTACGCGTATGTATGTGCACATTTTGAATATAGTGCTCTTCGCATAACAAATTATTAAGTTATTGTAATCAAATATTTATTTATAAGCTTTACGTATATTTATATAACTTGTACACAAAGGCTTTAACGATAATCCAGTTCTTTACAGAATACAATGAACAACGTTTCATTATAAATTCAACAATTTCGTTTTTTTTTTGTGAAATTTGAAAAGTTAAAGCATGAACATAAGCCTGTTATTAATACCTATAAGTTTCGAAAACGTATAAACTATCTATAGAAATACAATTTTAGTAAAGAATAACTAGATCATAAAAAAATTAAATATTGTTAAACTCTCATGAAGATGACAAATCAGAATACCCTTAACGGTCCAGGTAAACAATGCAAAATGTCAACCAAAAAACAAATTTAACAAAATTTAATCAAAATATGATGTGAAGCATTCACAAATAGAAGCTTGAAATCGATTAAAATAATCCAGATAAATCTAACAAAGAAATAGCTTTATCAATACGTGTAAGCGCTATTTAACAATGAAAAGCATAATGTGGAATGTTTTATGTAATTTTAATTTCAACTAATTACGTTAAATTATAAGGCTGTGGAAATTCAAAATATAATTGGTAAAGCACTTACTTCAAGGTCTAGAAAAATCAGCAAAAAACCTAGACACACCAAAAGTTAAAATTAAAGTCAAGACGTATCATCATGCCTTTTTTTAATTATAAGATGCCAAAACCTATTTAACCGGAGATTTCCTTCTTATCTATTAAAATTCTTAGGGTGTTTATATATCTCAATAGCATCACGTTGTAAACGAACATAATAATGAATTTGTCTTGACAATATTACATATTGGCAAATTGAATTTCATGATTTAAATTATTTAAAGCATGGTCAGCTACCGCAGACTTCTCTGATTGACCTAATCTGCAGAACCTCATATGTTCTTTACGTATTGTATCAAAGATACGTTTTCTGGTTCCAATGTATGCTTTTCCACATGAACATGATAACTTATAAACTCCGGAAGACGATAATGGGTTTGAAACGTATTAAGATGACCTTAAATGTTCTTTAATTACCCTATTATATTAAACATTCTGCATAATTTCAAAATTGAAGAAGGTGATATAGTGGTCAGTGTTGATGTTGTTTCGCTTTTTACAAAAGTCCTTCTAAAAGAAACTCTTGAATATATTGATCATGTTTTTCCAAATGATATAACCATTCTTTTTCAGCACTGCCTTACTACGACCTATTTCCAGTGGAATAGTAAATTCTATGAACAGATCGATAGTGCAGCAATGGGTAATCCCCTTAGTCCGGTCATAGCTATTTCTTACATAGAAAAATTTGAAACAGCATTTCAAGATACTCCTAAAAAACCTTCAGTTTGGTATAGATATGTAGATGACACATTTGTTATTTGGAGACATGGGGAACAGGCACTACATGAGTTTTTGGTTTTTATGAATGGTGCACATCCTAGCATTCAGTTTACCATGGAAACAGAAACTAATGGAAGTTTACCATTTCTTGACATATACTCAGTGACATGGAAATTACAACCCCACGAAGGGGTAGAAATTTTTTGACCAAACTTGACAGAAACATTTAACTACTAAAAGGTAGCAATTGATTAAAGTTTCATTTATATGGATCAAGTGTTAATGGCTTATCTGACACTTCGTTCCGTTTTCTCCAACAACTTTATCAGGTGTATATTGTGCGAGATTGTGTTCAGTTATTTATTGTTTTCGCTTGTGATTGTTTGCTTTGAGAGTGTGATCATGCTTACAGTACGCCAACGTGGAAATTACCGCCAATTAAGCGAATTCAACAGAGGTCGTATTGTCGGTTTGCGCTATGGTAGTTTTTCGTTTAAAAAATCGCAAATTGGCTTAACCTCAACTAAGCCATCATCATGCATTACTATCAGGCATGGACTAGGGAAAGTCAGGAATGCCGAAGAAGAGGAACCGGGGGCGAAGAAGAACAAATGAGGTGCAGGACCACCATCTTCAACTTATGGCAACAAGAGACCGATTCTCAAGTACCAGATGAATTTCCGACCAATGGTTAGCTAACAAAGGTCGTCCTGTAACCCTTCGAATGGTTTACCGCAGAATCAGAGCTTGTGTTAAAACTAACGGCTCAACGTCGACGGCAACGTTTGCAGTGGTGTAGGTTGCGACTGAGTTAGAATCAAGAGTGGTGTTCACTTATGAATCCCGATTCTGTTTGGGGATGCATGATGGTCGTATGAGGGTCAGACGAAGACGTTCGGAACGTCGAAATGTTGAACTTTTGTTGCGAGGCGCGTGCACCAAACTGTAGGGATTATGGTATGGGATGCTGTAACTTATGGGAGTAGGTCTCGTTTGGTATTCATCCGAGGCAATATGAACGCCCAACGATATGTGGATGAGGTTGTAGAACCCCATATTTTTCCATTTCTTCAGCAGTTGGAAGACCCACTTTTGTAGCAGGACAATGCCCGTCCCCACATTGCAAGACGTTCTTTGCACCGATTTGCAGAGGATAATGTTAATCTATTACATTTCCACCCAAATCTGCCGACCTTTCGTCTATCGAACATGTTTCGTACATTATGGGGAGAAGACTGAGAACTTTGCAGCATCCTCCGCAGACGCTGCAAGCTCTACAGCACGAATTACATGTTACTTGGGACAGAATACCTCAAAAGGACATCTACCATCTGCTAGAATCGATGGAATGACGAGTGGAGGAGTGTGTAATCAACAGGGGGGGACCAACCCATTATTAATAAAAACAATGTTTATATTTGGTTTCTTTTCTTTGAAATTTTAATCAATTGCTACCTTTTAGTAGTTAAATGTTTCTGCTAAGTTTAGCCAAATAATTGCTATCCCTTCTTAGTATTGCAATTTCCATGTTAATGATCTAGTTATTCTTTACTAAAATTTTATTCTATGGTTGGCTTTATACGTTTTCCAAACTGTTATATTAATAACAGGCTTATGTTTATGTTTTAATTTTTCAAATTTCACAAAATTGTTTTGAACATATTTAACAATTCTATTAGATCATACTACTACTGACGAAGATAACTGTAAGTATTATCATGTATTATATTCCATAATACATGAATTATCTTAACCTTCCGCTACTGGGAACAAAATACTGACGAACTTAACGTGTCACCTACTATTTTATCGCATTTTTTAAATATGTCAATTTCTTTCGAAAAAGGCCAAACTTATGGTCTCGATAGCCAAGCACTAAAAGTCGTACCTTATATCTCTATGTTGATCAAAACTTTGAGGAGACTGGTGGTCGTTTTTCAATCAAAAAAATTAAAAAAAAAATTTGATTTCGCGAGACGACACTCAGAGATTGCCATCGACCTGGAATCGTATTCCTAGAAAACACGCAGTCACGAGGATCTCAGTTCAGTGCGAGTCACCAGGAGCAGAATACGAAGACTTAAAAATAGCACATGAGATTTGCCGAAAGGTCGTCAGTCAGTTCAACACCGGTTCTTTTAAGAACCATGGAGCAGAATCTACGCGAGACCGGATCCGCAAGAACACCAACTTCATATCCTACACTCGCGGAAATCTGAAAACCAATATACAGGGTGTCCACACACTCTTTTCATAAAGAAAACTGCAGATTCTAGAGCTGATTTTATGTCGTTTTAACGTAAATCAGGTTAATACGAAAATACTTCCGTAGAGAACTGGAGCTCTTAGAAGATGGCGCCCTAACATCGGTTTAAATCAAATGTCTTCAAAATGGTTTCCCTTTACATGTTCTGTACATTTATTTAGTGGAATATGTCCAATCGTATGGCGTGAATATGATTTTTTAGTTGTACTCATAAGCGGCTCGTTTGGGTGGGACATTGGACATTGTTATTCATAAGTATTTTGTTATTCAAAATTTCGCAATTTTAACATAAAATTTAAAAAATTTCAATTTTTTTAATAAAAAAAGGGATACTTTTGTCTAAAGTCGCTACGACGCACCGTTTTCGAAATAAATCGATTTGAACTTTTCACGTGTTAATCATACTTTTATATAATTAACTAACGAATTCATTTACAATTATAAAAGATGGCTATGGAAAATAAACAAAATAATAATTGCGTGAAGGTCAAACTGCTCTCATGTCATAAATTAATTTTGCTTTAGAAAGTAAGAAAAAACTCGGGTAAAAAATAATCGTTTTTAATACAAAAAAATGTTGCTGACACAATTAGTAATAAAAAAATTGAAAATGACAACTGAAAGTATGCAACACAAAACTGAATCTAATAAAGATGCTCCATATGACGACCATCCGTTTCTATGCACAAATGTATTGGTTAATGTAGACTGCCGAATTTTTTAAAAAATTCCCCTATTGTTCCTAAATTCGTCGCAGGCATCCTGAATTCTTCTCCAAAGCTGATTGTGTGTTTCTATTGGTTGGGAATAAACCAATGATTTTAGATATGCCCAAATACAAAAATCGCAAGAATTTAAATCTTGAGACCTTGCTGGCCAAGCAACCGGACCGCCTCTTCCGATCCATCGCTCTCGGTAATTGTTATCCAAAAAAGTACGAACAGTTCTGCTATAGTGAGCCGGAAAACCATCATGTAAAAACCACAAGTTCCGCCGAATATTCAGATTAATATCATCTAATAAATCTGGTAAAGTATTTTGTAGAAAGTTGAGCAGATTATAACCAAGAACACCTATCTATACATTAATGCTAAACCTTTCCTGATGTTTACTTTCCCTTATCGCATGAGGATTTTCATCAATATTGGAGTAATAGTGTGCATTTTGCATATTAGAAATTCCATCTTTTGTAAAAGCTGCTTCATCACAAAACAAAATATTAGCAAAAAATCTTGGTCTTGATTCTCTTTATTTTGCATCCAATTGGAAAAATCAACACGAGCAGGAAAATCACCTGCTTGCAAGGCCTGGACTTTTTTGAAATGAAAAGAATACAAGCTTTCCTTATGTAGAATGTTCCACACAGAAGATTTTGACGCATTGGAATACAATACAGCTTATTTCGGGATTGTACTCAATTTCCATTAAAGTATCATCCTGATATTCTTCCATTACATCCATGACTTCCCGTTTCATTATTTTTAGGAATTACCGATCCTGTTTCCCTAATTATTTGATGAAGAAGCGTAAATGATTTAGGAGCAGAATCTCTTCTACCTGGAAGTTTATCTGCATATCTATGTGCTGCTGCCCAAACGTTGCATTGCATTTCACAGTACACTAAATGCATATCGGCATATTCTTCGTTTCTAAACGAAGCCATTCTAACAATATTCAACTTTTTGTATTTACGGTAAAGTAATTAAACAATAAAAAATCTTTCACTTGAAACTTATTTGACACTTTAATCTCAACTAGTATCTGTAATACTAGTTATTTTGACGTTCACGCAATTGTTATTTTGTTAGCCTTCTTTCATAATTGTAAATGAATTCGTTCGTTAATTTTATAAAAGTTCAAATAAATTCAGACAAGGGTATCATTATTTTATGAAAAGATCGAAATTTTTTAAATTTTATGTCAAAATTGCGAAATTTTGAAAAATCAAAAACATGAATAACAATGTCCAATGCCCCGTCCAAACGAGCCGCTTAAGAGTACAACTAAAATATATTCACGCCATACGATTGCGCATATTCCACTAAATAAATGTACAGAACGCTATCATTTAAAGGGAAACCATTTTGAGGATATTTGAATTAAACCAATGTTAGGGCGCCATCTTGCAAGAGCTCCAGCTCTCTTAGGAAGTATTTTTGTATTAAGGTAATTTACGTTAAATCGACATAAAATTAGCTCTAGAATCTGCAGTTTTTGTGAAAAGGGTTCATGGACACCGTATATATATATATATATATATATATATATATATATATATATATATATATATATATATATATGATTTTAGGTTTCCGCAGTGTAGTATGAAACACTGTTGTTTATCCAGGCGTTGTCTCGCGTCTGCTGGTGATGTTTCTAACTCCTGCCAGAACAAAAACGACGTTTCGGCAAAGTCTCATTTGCCATTTTCAAGTTTTCTCCTTCTCCAACTGATTTGTTCGGCTCCGTGTTACTCGAATCGAACTGAGGTCCTGCTGTCCTGTCTCCTGTTTATATTTGGTGTTCTTTCACTGCTTTCATTGTTTTCCTTCTTGCTCTTTCTCGGTGTTGATGGTGCTGCTGTACTGGCAGGAGTCAGAAACATCACCAGCAGACGCGAGACAACGCCGGATAAACAAATGTATTATATATATATATATATATATATATATATATATATATATATATATATATATATATATATATATATATATATATATATATATATATATATATATATATATATATATACAGGGTCCGGCAACAAGACCGCCTTCTTCTACATCTTCCGTTACATATAAGCTTTATAGTTTATTTTAAAATTATTCACGTGTATACAGGTTATTTATTTAAAGATGACCAAACTATAATAAAAAAATTTAAATGGAACACTCAGTATATTATTACTTTTTGAATTCTACACATTATTCCTAACAAATTGCAATATATTTCCTATCCCTAAATATAGCCGTTTTGAGTTATGTCGATTTTTATAAAAATTGAAATTACAGAGATAGCTTTAAAATGGACCTCCTTAACCGTTGAAAAACAAAAGTTATCTAATTTATATCAGAACAAGTACATAGATAGAGCTTTCTTATAATGCAAAGAAAATGTCATAATTGCATACAGGGTGTTTACAATTGACTTGCCAATCAGACATCCCAACTAGTAAAAGTTTACTTTTTGAAATAGAATACCCTGTATATTATTCCGTTTTTGGTTTCTACATATTAATCTTTATCAATTCGATATATACCCCTAAATATAGCCGTTTCCGAATTATTTTCAATTTTTGAAAATGTATAAGATTATTGGAACATTTTTTTTAAATCCATGGCCTCGTATAAATAGAAAAAAGACAGTGGAAAACAATTATATTGCAAATTAAAAAAACGCAACAGAAACTAATACACTATAATTATTAAAATTATTTCTAAAAATACAAAACTAATAAAATAAAAAAAAATAATTTAACGCTAATCATTAGCGATAATGATTTATAATAATCGTTCAAAATGTTGTCCGTTTTCTCGGATGCAGACCTGAAGTCGATCTTTAAAAGATTGTTCAACTCTACGCAACAACTCAGGAGTAATGCTATGAAAAGCCTGTGTTATACGATTACGCATATCTTCAGCAGTGGTTGTTGGTTCCCTATAGACAATACTTTTTATGTATCCCCATAAAAAGAAATCTATTCTTGTCAGATCAGGGGACCTCACAGGTCCATTTCGCTCAATCCATTTATTTGGAAAGACTCTATTGAGATAATCTCTTACATCTGCAGAGTAGTGAGCAGTAGCGCCATCACGTTGATACCACATTGTGGCTCTAATATTAAGAGTAATATTTTCTAATAAGCCCGGTAAAGCGTTACGCAAAAAGCTAAGGTACTTCTCACCATTCAAGTGTCCATCAAAAAAGAATGACATAATCCCCAACGATGGCACCAAGATCACTTATGCTGATTATCAACTTGTCTTAACAAATGTGGATTTTCTGAGGAATAATAATGAAAATTATGTGTATTAACAAGTCTATTCTTATGAAATGTTGATTCGTCTGTCCATAAAATATTATAAAAAGAATTTGGGTTTTGAGTAATTTTTTCTCTGGCTCAGATACAAAATCTTACTCGATGATCGAAGTCTGCATCGCTCAATTCTTGGTGTAACTGAATATGATAGGGATGTAAGAGATTCTTCTTTAAAAGACGGCCTACTGATCTCTCACTTATACCAACTATTTCACTTTGGCTTCTGTGATGATCCTCTTCGATGGTGAGAAGAACCCTCAATTCACTATCTTCATTGGTAGAAGGTTTAACACGTTCATGTTTGGAGTAGTTGGCACATGAAGTTGCAATAAATCTACTCATAACTTTCTGAAACGATCTTGCGTTTGGATGTCTTCTATCTGCATATCTTTCAGCATAAATTCTGCTGGCCAATAAACAGTTTCTTTCTGCATCACCCAACACGAATATCATATCAACTAACTCATTTTGTGTAAAATTTATTTTATAAAAATCTTGATTACTAACAATAACACTCGTAAATGGTTAACTACAGTTTTATTTATTTACGTCAAACATTCAATTTTTATAAGAAGCACACCTGATTTTAGAATTTTACTTGAAATTGAAGGAAATATTTGTGAAATTCTTGTTAAAATGCAATGCCTGCAGTACAAAATTGTAATTAGCTTCTATTATAATATATTAGTTTCTGTTGCGTTTTTTAATGTATAATACAATTGTTTTATGATGTTCTTTTTTATCTATACGTGGCCATAGATTTAAAAATGTCTCAATAATCTTATACATTTTGAAAAATCGAAAATAATTCGGAAACGGCTATATTTAGGGATAGGGAGTTGTATGGCGAACTCATAAGGGTTAATATGTAGAAACCAAAAATGTAATAATATACAGGGTGTTTTATTTGAAAAAGTAAACTTTTACTAGTTCGAATAATGGTTGATTGGCAAGTCAATTATAAGCACCCTGTATGCAATTATGTCATTTTCTTCACATTAAAAGGAAGCTCTATATGTGTACTTATTCTCAAATAAATTAGATAACTTTTATTTTTCAACATTTAAGGAGGTACATTTTCAAAGCAAACTCTGTAATTTCAATTTTTTTTAGAAAAATCGAAATAACTCAAAAACGGCTATATTTAGGGATAAGGAAATATATTGCGAATTTGTTAGGAATTCAAAAAAGTAATAATATACAGGGTGTTCCATTCAAATTTTTTTATAATAATTTGGTCCTCTTCAAATAAACAACCTGTATTCGCGTGAATAATTTTAAAATATGCACACAACTAAACTATAACTGCTTTCCAAATTTTATTAATCTAGCTTATATAAAACGGAAGATATAGAAGAAGGCGCTCTTGTTGCCGGACCCTGTATATATATATATATATATATATATATATATATATATATATATTTGATGTATGAATAGGAGTCCATGACTACCGCTGAAGGAGCTTGAAAAGCTCAAGCAGCCCGTCCTCTAGAATGAAACACGTTGGCTTTTACTTTTTCTACATGTTTAGTGATTTGTGAGGCGCGTTTGATGCAATTTTCATTAGCAATCGTTAGAAAAAGTGCGCAGCACTGGTCGCAGCTATTTGTGAACTCAGCGCCCACTTGAGAGCATCTTCCTCCTGCTACAAAAAGGCATATGTACACATGTTTAGTGACTTCTGATGCACATTTTATGCACTTGTTATTAGAGAGTTCGACAAAAGTGTACAGCGCTGAACGCGGCCAGCTCTACGCACTTTTAAAACAATTCATTTAATGTATTTTATGTAGCAATCATTCATGAACTAATGTTCTAAATATTGAGTGCAAATATACCGCTTTTGTTTCACCTGTTTTTTATTGGTCTTTGAAGTAGACGCTATTAACAATTATTCGATCAAATTGTAACAGCAACGTGATGTAATCTGAAAACATTTGTCATGGAGTAGAAATCTAAATAGCTTGCAAATCAGCATTAAAATGTTACACAAAACATATTATTGCTTCTTATAAAATAAAACGGTATACAGAACGCTTAATAAAGATTATTTAGAAAAATGCTTCACCCTCAATATTGTTAAAGAATGAAATAAGAATCGACGAAATTGACTTGTCTCTGGAGATTCACAGTATTGTGAAAGAACCGATTGTCATCCGTTCTTTCTTAAAGATCTTTTCTTAGTTTTTATACACGGCACGTTCGTTTAGTTCTTATTGTTATTTTCTTTTGATGAAGTACCTAAAAAATGAGCAAAACGTGTGTAAAGACATTTTAGAAGTTGATCCACAAATAATTTGTCACCGGAAGAAAATTGGAACAAGGAAATGTAACAAAACGTATTCAACAGTTTAAGGCTTTGATTTTCTAGATTCTAAATGAATTCTGAAAGAAGTTATAACACTGTGACTATTGCAGGTTGCATTACTACCCTTATGTTTAGACAATTACAATTTGATCATTATCAATTTTGTATTTTTATAATCAAGTGTTATAAATGTTCACCAGAGCCTAATATAGTGTAAACTTTAATGCGTATAATTTGTATGTTTTTCTTTAGAAATAACTTCAATTTATGGAACACGTTTCATCATACTCAGTTCAGAATTCATGTATCTTATTGAAAGCTGTAATAAATTAATACAAAAATGTAATTAAAAGCAATTGCATACCTTATGCAGGGAAACTTAAGATACGATTCACAGCGGAACGTGGAACGAACGGAAAATGATCTCAGCTTCGCCTTGTGTATAAAACGAGATTGATGTGGCTAAATATCCATTATAGACGATACAAATATATATGGTTATTCGTAATTATATACACCAATGCGAAAATATCGACGAAAACTTACTTATTGGTAGAAAAAAATACACAATAAGCTTAAATATACACAAATAATGTAAATATATTTACAAATAATAACTCAAATTCGAAAACTGGAATTGAGGTAACGATAGCACGTTACAAGGAAGTAGCTCCTTGAAGTAAATTTTTATGAGAGGTATTTCAGTACAGAAAATTTTAATGGTGGGTGGTTAGATATGACGTCATGAATAGTGGGGTAAGAGGTTTGGTGTTTTGTTTGTTATCAGAGTTGATTGTGAAAGCATTGAGCTTGAGTTTGAGTTGTGATGTAGCAACGTGGTTTGCGAAAGAATCCCTGCTGGCTACCCTGTGGTTTCTTGAAGCTATCGTTAAAACCCGGGGAAGTTTTTGTGTTTGCATTTCGTCAATTACCATTAGCGTTTTCGTTTCCATCGGGAAGGGAACGTGTTTATCTTTAGTGCTGCTCTATATTGTGGTTAGTTTACGCCTTGGAGCGGATTTATACATGTTTCTTTTTATGATTGTGTACCTGAACAGGCTAGATTTGGCCTATCGTGCTAAAGCACCCAGGAACACTTAGGAGGATGGATAGAGGGATAATGAATTGCCAATAGATGCCTATGAACAGCTACCTTAAATTTTCTCGTATAATAAGTGAGAGGAAAGTAGGAACTAGGGAGATCATTCCAGAGTTTAGAAGCCGTGTAGAAAAATGTGGATTGCGCCCGTTTGGTACGACAAGTGGAGATTTGTACTGCATACTGATAATGTGAATGAGCGAACCGAGTGTTTCTCGCCAAGATAGACCGAGATAGTATAAAAGAACATAATTCAGCAGCACAATAGCCGTTGTAATAACGATAATACAAAGAAAGAACTGAAACCATCCTTCTATGCTCAAGGGACTGTATGTATAAAGTTAAGGGCGGGTCATTTATAAGCCTAATCGCTCTCTTTTGAATACGATCAACGATATTAAGAGCGTATTGGGGAGCACTAACCCAGAGGTGAGAATTATATTCCAGATGAGGCCGAATTTGGGCCTTATACAGCAGAAGGAGTTGTCGAGAGGTAAAGTACTGCTTAGATCTGTACAAAAGCCTATTTTATGAGCAGCTGTTTTGGTAGCTGACAGAAGATTGTCAACCCATGAGAGATTTGAAGGTACAGTCATACCCAACAGAGTAATAGAGTCTGAAAACTTAAGAACTGAGCCATTCATACTTAGGAAATGATCGATCTTTTTTGGCGGACACAAGGCAACACTGAGTTTTGTTAGCATTAAATTTAACCAGATTATTGCTTCCCCATTCGAGAATACGTTGAGTGTCTTTGTTGATTGAATTTGCCATTTCAGCTTTAATTTCTTGATTTGACATAGAAGGTGGATTATCACTATGAGTAGGCTGAGATGAACTGCAGTGAAGAGTGCTATCGTCAGCAAAGCAATGGATGGGGTTAGTTGTTGAAGAAATAAGGTCATTTATGTACAGTAGAAAAAGTGTAGGCGCTATAACGGATCCCTATGGTACGCCCGCGTTAATGCTAACTTCTTTTGAAAAAAAGCCATCAACTACGACACGTATTCGTCTTTTATCAAGGAAACTAGAAACCCAATTGATGAGCGTATCATTTAACCTAAACGAGGTGAGTTTGGCAAGTAAACACTTGTGCCAAACTTGGTCAAATGCCTTTGAGATATCTAAAGCGACTACAACTGTTTCACCGGACTGCTCTACTGCATTGTTCCAAACTTGGGTCACATGAAATAAGATCACCTGTTGAACGACTTTGCCTAAACCCATATTAGTGGTCACTAAGGAGTTTGTTAGTTTCAAGGAACGTGAGCAGTTGCTGATTGATGGCTTTTTCCATGATTTTAAACAAATTGGAAATGATGGCAATTGGTCGGTAGTTTGATGGATCGGTCTTATCGCCTTTTTTGGGAATTGGTTAAACATCTGCTAACTTCCATGATGAAGGGAATTCCCCAGAAGACATAGAGATGGTATAGAGCTTATATAGGACTGGTACTAGTTCGGAGGAACGTTTCTTTAAGACAATAGCTGGGATACCGTCTGGGCCAGTCGCCTTATTGAGATCAAGCCTACTGATGATCGATTCCAAGAGCTTGTACCGAAAATGAATTGGTTTCATAGCGTATGAAGAAGAGTTGGCTAGGGGCACATCTTTTCCAGAATCATTGAGACACGAGTTTGATGCAAACAAATCGCCAAAAACATTGGCTTTGTCTACTGAATCAGCAACTACCGATCCGTCAATAGATGTCAGGGGTAGAAATGAAGATGTTTCAAAGTTTTTAATAATGGCTTTAGCTAAAGACCAAAATTTACCACTGCCTAAAGATGTAGCTAGTTCGTTGCATTTTCGTTGTTCGAACAACTTTTCAGTTTTAGTGATGACACTTTTGCAGATATTTCTAGCACCAGCGTATTCTACATGACTGTCGACCGATTTATTAGATTTCTATTTAATGTAATATTTATTTTTTAAAGATATTGCATCAGCACAAGCCTTATTGAACTAGGGTTGGGAATGTAAATGACCTATACGGTACTGTTTTTTGCGAATGTATTACTCCATTCCCATGAGGATGACTTCAGATACTGAAAGAGCGATATCCGAAGAAGAGGCGACTTAAAACAATATTCACGCCATGGAAAGGTTGCAAAGAAATCCCGTAAATTACTCCATCGAGCTGATTTAAAACACCACAAGGTTCTATCGGTTTTGCGAACAACAGTGGAATTAGGTACAGTAGAAATGATTTCTATTAGACAATGGTCGGAAAGACCTAAAGGCGAGAGAGAGAAAGTTTGATAAACAAGAGGGTTTGATGTAAGAAAGAGATCTAGAAGATGTGGAGTATCGTTAGGGTTATCAGGGATTTTTGTGGGTTCAGAAATCATTTGTGTGAGATCACATGAAATAGCAAATGTTTCTACACTATGACCAGCAGGATTTGTAGTAGATGAAAACTGAAGCCAATTAGAGTTATGAACTTTGAAATCGCCTACAATTGAGATATCGCAAGATGGAAACTGAGACAGGAGGTAGTCAATTTTCATACTAAGGTAATCGAAGGACTCTTGAAAGTTACTGTCATTAGGAGACCTATAAATGCAACAGTAGAATTTCACAAAATTAGGACCAGAATGTTTAAACCAAATCTCGTAAAAATTTTTATTTTCTAAGGAAGAAACCCTCTTGCAAGCAATTCTGTCCTTGATTTAGGCACATCGCCTGCTTTATATCGAAAGTTAGAGTGAAGGTGGTATTGAGGAAATTGCAAGTCTGGTAACTCGGAGCTTTCAGACGAAACTTGTGTTTTATATAGAAAGAAAATGTCAGGTTGCAATTGTTCAAGATGTTGGTGAATAGCATTAAGATCAGCCCTGATACCGCGGATGTTGCAGTAGTGAATCAGAAAGTTGATACTTTCGATGACCGTGCTCGCTTGGGTCCTGCCCTTCCGGACATCCGAATGGAACAGGATTTTATGTCCGGAATTTATTACCCTAGAAACCACAGCCATCTTCTTCTTTAATTTGGGACTTTTAATCCGATAGGAAGACGTGAGAGCGAGAAGGAAGAATAATGATGAGAATAGATTAAGGACGAAGGAAAAGTTAACCGGCAGCCCTTACCGAGCTAAGAAAATCGGAGATCCAATACTAAGGAGCCCATGGTAAGAGTGGCGGTACCTCACCGACTGGCATAGAGTATACATGCCTACCACCTACGTTGTGTTGTGTTTTTGTTATTTTGTTTGTTTTTGGAAAGTTTCGCGCAGAACTGTTAATCATAATAGTGAACTGACAGCTGTTTAAAACAAGTATTGCTCGTATACAAGATTTGCTAAAGTGCTTTGTGTATAAAGAGGATTTATAATTAAGTATTTGAATTTGTGATATTAAAGGCAGGTGATTTAGTAAATGGAGGACGCCTGGTATATGGTAGTATCGTTTGCTGTGTACACCGGAGGAGGTATATTTAGAAGAACTTCTGATCATTTCACCTATCGTGATTCAAGGTTTACGTTCATTGCTGGCTTCACTTATAAAGAAAGATTTGGAAATTCCGACCGATTATTGTTTCCGATCAATTATAAGAATCATTTGATCGAGGGTAGTTTCATTCCCGTGTCCTGCAGCTGTGACTTGAGAAGAAAAGAAATCTATTAATAACTGCAGACTTGAAGTAATCTAGTGTGTTTATTTCGTTGGAATTTGTGTATTTCCTTTGAGACAGGTAGGCAGCGCTGTTGTTTTGTAGTTTGCGCTAACGTCCTTGTGTTAATATGTTTTCACTATAAGAAAAGATTCTACCGGATGTTTCATCAAAAAGGTGGCCCTGTTGCTAGGATAGGTAGAACACTGAATAATCAGTGGAGTTTGCTTAGTAAAAAATTTTCGGAACTGCATCCGTATTCAAGATACAGGGTTTAAAAAAAACTTTATACTCTATTATTTAGGATTATGTCGAATGAAATTTTGTATGAATTTGTTTTGGAAGCTGACATATTCCATGACCTTGTTTTTATATCTGGCTCTAATAGAGGGCGCTAGTCACACGGTTCGTAACGAGTAGTTTTAAACAATTTTTTGAGCTTAGATTTTCTAGTCCAAATTTTAAGTGAACTTAAACATCATTCAAGTTTGCACCAAATAGGTTCTAGGTAAAACTTAATACTGTGTACCGTTTTCGGAATACTTTGATTTGAAAATGATGAAGTAATAACTGAAGCTGGTATAAAGTAAGTATTTTTATTAAAAACTAAAAACAATAACATTATTCTAAGGCTAAAGTTATTAATTAAACAAAGAATCACAACAATAAAATTAAAATAAATTTGACTAAAAACACGAAATATTCAATCAGTTAGAGTAAGTGCTCAAAATGTCATCAGTTAACCATGGGAAACTGACATTTATTGATAGTGAATACGGTAATGTTAATAGCATTTAATATTGTTGACAAATACGTTAATTAATAATTATAATGCATTCAGATGTTGGATACACCGACATGTTGTTAGCCTTAGGCGAGTGTTTAGTAAACGCTAGTGCAGCGGTTACGCGTTATGCAGAAAAGTTTCCCAGAAGAAACCTATGAAATAAAAAAACGTTTAGAACCATTCAGAAAGAGAATACCATTTTAGATTTAGTTGATCAAGATCCAACAATTAGCGTAAGGAATATGGCACGACATAAAAATACGCTTCTGAAAATACTTGGAGGATACCTAAGACGTAACAGCTACATCCTTATCACTACAGACAAGTCCAGGAGCTTTTGCCCGACGATCTACCGGTTAGGGTGGATTTTTGTGAAACGTTACAAGAAATGACAGTCTTCAATCCCAATTTTTTAAAATGTATCCTTTTTACCAACGAGGCCACCTTTACACGACAAGGGATATTTAACTCTCATAATGCACCCTACTGGTATGATGAGAATCCACATGTTAAAAGGATATCACATTACCAACACTTGTTTAAAATTAATGTTTGGGCAGCAACTTTAGGTAACAAATTAAAACAAAAAAATGGTTATCAGATTTTACCTGGAAATTTAAATGGTAACGTGTACCTCGACTTTTTAGAAAATCATTTAAGTGAGATATTAGAAGATTTAACGCTAAACGAGCGAAAAACTCTATTTTTTATGCATAATGGAGCTCCTCCGCACGCAGAAGGTGTCGTAATTGGTTGCGTAACCATAATCCGTATCGAAAATACTTTAGCCTTAGAATAATGTTATTGCTTTTTGGTTTTTAATAAGAATACTTATTTTATACCAGCCTCAGTCATTACTTTTCATTTTCAAATCAAAATATCCCAAAAACGGTACACAGTATCCAGTTTTATCAATTGTACCTTTTTGGTGTAAAATTGAATGATGTTAAAGTTCACTTAAAATTTGGACTAGAAAATATAACCTCAAAAAAGTTATGTTTAAAACTACTCATTGCGAATCGTGTAACTAGCGTCCTCTATGAGAGACAGATATAAAAACAAATTCAGCTTCCAAAACAGATTCACACAAAATTTCATTACAATGTTGCCAGTATTTTCGACATAATCGTAAAAATGGGTATAAAATTTTTTTTTTAGAATCTTGTATCTTGAATATGGATGCCGTTTCGAAAATTTTTTACTAATCAAGCCCCTGTCTAGTTTTCAGTATTCTACCTATCCTAGCAACAGGGTCACTTTATTTTGAAACACCCTGTATTAGAAAAGCGATTTTCACTCGATTCATTTTTATTATTTTTTTTTTTGTATTCATGTTTACGATTCAAAGTTTATATTTTGATTGGCCATTTTTATGTCGAATTGGGACAAGAATTAAGGTATATGATTATTTTAGTTTTGGGTTGCTGTAATTTTCCAAATTATTATTTTGATCTTGCAAGATTCAATGAAAATTAAAATTAAAAACATTAAGTAACTCGTGTATGAACTTTATGTTTAAACCAATTGTTCAGGTTATTTCATTTGTAACACAAGTGTGTTAATGGAACTTTTAAACGTATTATTTCGATTATAATTTTGTGTTTCTGCGCCCCCGTCCCCTTACAGTAATACAAGAAAATTATTTATGGTATCTTTTTTATGGTTTTGTTTGTACTTTCTGAAGTGACGAAGTTCTCTTTGTTTACGATATACACAAAGCATTGTGTTGACGTACCGAAAGTTATCAGAGCCATTACAGCACTATCGTTTGAAACCTATACGATCATTTAATGTTAATGTAGTGCGAATCTTGTGCTAATTTGTCACTAAAAAGAAAAGTTTGGTGCGTCTATCATTAACTGGAAATTAACAGCTGTGCTGCTTAACATAAAGTTAACTCAGCCAACGTACAAGTACTTAGCTTTATGTGCCATAATTTGGTGCTACTTTGCTGTACTAAACTGAAATTTGTTTCTCGTATTTAGTATTTTTGTTGCTCGAATTTTTCATAAAATTTTTGGGGTAACTAAAACATTAAGTAAATCACGAAAACCTTATAACAAATCATGATATCAGGATGATTGATATACCATAGTTTAATGCTAATTTGTTCCCTAAATGAAATTTGTTGGTCGTATTTCTCATAACATTTTTGGGCTAAAACGTCATGCAAATCACGAAAACCTAGTAACTAAGAATGGTATATATGATTGTGGACCTGAACAGGCTAAATTTGGCTTATCCTGCTAAAGCACTCAGGAACACTTAGGAGGATGGATAGAGGTATAATGATTTGCCAATAGATGCCTATGAACAGCAACCTCAAATTTTCTCATGTCATAAGTGAGAGGAAAGCAGGAACTAGGGAGATCATTCCAGAGTTTAGAAGCCGTGTAGAAAAATGTGGATTGCGCCCGTTTGGTACGCCAAGTGTAGATTTGTACTGCCTACTGATGATGTGAATGAGAGAACCGAGTGTTTCTCGCAAAGATAGCACAAGATGGTATCAAAGAATATAATTCAGCAGCACAATAGCCGTTGTAATAACGATAATACAAAGAAAGAACTGAAACCATCCTTCTATACTCAAGGAACTGTATGTGAGAAGTTAAGGACGGGTCATTTATAAGTCTAATCGCTCTCTTTTGGATACGATCAACGATATCGAGAGCGTATTGGGTAGCACTAACCCAGAGGTGAGAATTATATTCCAGATGATGCCGAGTTTGGGCCTTATACAGCAGAAGGAGTTGTCGAGAGATAAAGTGCTGCTCTGTGCAAAAAAGCCTATTTTACGAGCTGCTGTTTTGGTAGCTGACAGAAGATGGTCAACCCATGAGAGATTTGAAGATACAGTCATACCCAACAGAGTAATAGAGTCCGAAAACTTAAGAACTGAGCCATTCATACTTACAACAGGAAATGATCGATCTTTTTTGGCGGATACAAGGCAACACTAAGTTTTGTTAGCATTACATTTAACTTGATTATTGCTTCCCCATTCTAGAATACGTTGAATGTCTTTGTTGATTGAATTTGCCATTTCAGCTTTAATTTCTTGATTTGACATAGAAGGTGGATTATCACTATGAGTAGACTGAGATGAACTACAGTGAAGAGTACTATCGTCAGCAAAGCAATGGATGGGGCTAGTTGTTGAAGAAATAAGGTCAGTTATGTACAGCAGAAAAAGTGTAGGCGCTATAACGGATCCCTGTGGTACGCCCGCGTTAATGCTAACTTCTTTTGAAAAAAAGCCATCAACTACGACCATAATTTGGTGCTAATTTGGTACTACTTGCTTCCCTAAAAGTAAATTTTTTGCTCGCACCTTTCATACAATTTTTGGGCGAAAACGTTATAAAAATCATGAAAACCTTATAACAAAACATAGTATCAGGATGATTGGTATACTATCATTTGGAGAAAATTCGGTTCTACATTGTTACCCCGAATTACAATAAGTTGCTCGTATTTTTCACACTTTTGACCTAAAACATTAGGTACGGAAATCACGAAAACCTTACAATAAGTCATGGTATCAGAATGATTGATGTATTATAACTTGGTGGTATTTGGTTATGAAAATAACGAAACCTTTATAGCAAATCATGGTACCACGATGATTGATATACCATAATTTGGTGCTAATTTGGTCTAATTTTTAACTGTGAAATGGTATTATTTGATGGTCGCGTTTTTGGTTTAAGACGTTATAGTAATCCTGGGCATCAGAATTAATAATACAATGTTTTGTTGTAAATTTGTTGGTAATACTTAACTTCAAAATGGTATTTGATGCTCACATTGTTAATAAAATTCTAGAAATCACGAATACGTTATAACAGAGCATGGTATCAGGATAAATGATATATTATAATTTAGTGTTAAACTTCAAAATCAGATTTGTTGCTCGCATTTTTAGCATTTAAGCTTTATTAACAAAATTTCTTAATTAGAGATTTTGGGATAACAAAACAACGATTTTTCGTTCATTACAGATGACTATATGTAAGTAAAAAACGTCAGTTCCAATGAAGGTAACACATCATCATTTTTGGAGATGATCTTATTTCAAACCAAATTCACAGTTCTTGGAAATATTTTCATTTGTGGAAAATATGCAAATTAAAAAAAGAAAATAAAACAAATGGAGACGAATTTGCCTTTCTTCTGATTAAACTACTTAGTTACTGGTACTTGTCAACAGTGAAAGCATGCAATCAATTGCAAGAGTGCTACACATCCAGCAATGAAATTGGGGTTATGATCAAATTTAGTTTGTTAAGTTGGAATGATAACTTATATACTATGTATGGTAACAAAATTACTGAGATATCCGTATCATTTAAGCACAAAAATGTTTCTTAAAGTGCAAGCAAAACATTTCATTGTGAAGTTAGACACTAGCACCAAATTATCTTATATCAATTATCTTGAAACCATGCTCGTTACAAAGTTTTCGTGATTTTCACAACGTTTTAGCCCAAAAATTTTATGAAAAATACTCGCAACTAATTTGATTTTAGGGTAACAAATTAGCATAAAGTTATAATATATCAATCATTCTGACACTATGTGTTATATGGTTTTCATGATTTTAGCCCAAAAAATTCCATGAAAGCTAAGAGCAAGAAATTTTATTTCAGGGTAATAAACTAGCAACAAATTATGGTATTGTCAAGCATCCTGATATCATGCTTTGCTATAAGGTTTTCACGATTTCCATAACGTTTTAGCCTAAAAATTTTATGAAATTAGGGGCAACAAATTTTATTTTAGAGTAACAATAGGGCATTAAATTAGCACCAACTCACTATATATCAATTACCCTATTAGCATGCATGCTTCTTTATAGGGGCTTCGTGATTTTCTTAAAGTTTAAGCCCAAAAGTATTACAGAACATACGAGCAACAAATTTCTGTTTAAGCGCCAAACTATGGCACATAAATAATTGTTAGCTAAGTTCTTGTACGTTGGCTGTGCTAACCTTATATTAACCAGACACAGCCCATAATTTTTTGTTGATAGGCGCACCAACAATTTTTTTTGTGGCAAAAAATTGTAAGGTTATTTTGACGCATTGTGTATATGCAGTATTATGATAACGTATAGAACGTATTTTGAATGTAAATGAAGTGAGTTTGCACGAATGCAGAATATAAGTTGGTGTAAATGATATGCCACTGGAGTTTAATGGAACATTGTGTGTCATATAAAGGAATATTTGAATGTAGAAAGATTTTTATGTTGAAAGCATTAAATTTGGTTGAAAAATAACGTTTTGGGACAATTTTTACTGGGACGGCAATGGTAAAAGCCTATCGACGTGTCACTGGTCTTTTGCTGCTGTGTACAAAAGAATTCGGATTAGGGAAATGGATGTAGACGTATGAGTGAATAGTTTAGGATATATTGATATTATATTAATGTGCAGTTATGAATATGTGTGTATATTTTTGTTTGTAAAAATGTATTATTTTGCAATAATTGAAAATTAAATGCGTGTTCAAGGGTAAATGCGTCGGAGTTTGTTGAATTGTGCGGAAAGAGGATTCGCCCACACGCAAGGTTGTCAACAAAAGTTGATTCAGGGTCTGAATAATATACAGAGTGAATCTAAACACTAATAATGGCTTTCCGATGAGTTGTGAGTATGTTTGTAAGAAAATTCAAGATGACTACGTTTTTCTTACTTTGGATAGCGGTGGTTCCGTTTCAGACTGCAACGCACGAAATACATGATTGGAGATAGGTAAATTTTGTTATTAGCACGAAGACATTGGTATTATGGCGGACAGAAGGTATAAAAGGGAGAGTTTAATAAAGGGAAGGAGATAATCGCTCGGCTCGCGGCACGTATATAAGTGACTGCAATAACCCATAACGGGGATAAATCATTAATAAACATTGACAAACAAAAAGTTTAAGTGTGAATTGAAAGGAAATAATAGTGCTTACCTTTCAAGGAATTTAAAAAGTGCTAAAGCAGATTAACAATAAAACAGCAAATATCCAGTTGTGTTCAGTAAGCGCGTGATGCAATAATAAATTGCCGAAAGTAACACTTTAAGTAACATCAAAGGTGTATTAATTAAGTTAGAGTTTAGTGGTCATTGTGGATATTGATTGTCGTATGTGAACAATCGATTGCATAAAGCGAATAAGAATTCTATTATACAGGTTTATGTGAAGGGCAAATAATAAATCAGATCGCTCAGGTGATTTTGCGTATCGTGCGCGAGTGAAGGACAGTCAACTGGGCTCGCGAGTGATTCAGCCAAATGAATTGGTGATCACGGCTGACTCTGTTTTCTTTTGTGACAAGTGTGGGTGCATAATCGAAGGATTATAACAAACAAAATATCTCGGATAAGGGATTACCTACTGTAATTTGTAAGAACTAGTTTCAGATTTTGTTTAAAGGATGAAAAGTGAGATTACCTTCTAAGGTCCTTCTTTCTTGTTGGTTTAATAATTTTTTTATGAGTAAAAAGGATAATCAAACTTCATCTGTTTAATGTGTTTAGAATATAATGTTTGGAAATTTTTAATCTATAAGAATTGGTTTCTGTGCTACATAATGTTGATGTTGCAAACATATTGGCGTCTATATATTGCAATTAATAGTTTGTGTCCAATCAGATTCAGTCGATCATTTTGACGTCTTAGTTTAAAATATACACATTGTTATTATTGCAGCATATGAGCGTCAAGGTGTTTTTTTTTATTCAAGGAATACATTCCTTGCAATCAGTTTCTTGTATAATATATATAAGCAAGTTTTGCAAAATAATGAAAATAACTGTATCTGAAAATATAACACAGGTGAGGTATTACACATTTAAAGCGCTATCGATAAATTTTTCTAATTTACTTTATATTAGCCTCACCAACCTCAAAAAACTGTAAGGATCATTAAATCTTGTAATTTTCCTGTTATATAGCATCACGATAGTAGACAGAGAGATACACACATGAAGTGGAGCAACGCGGACCCAATTCGTAGCCTTTTCGCATTAGAAAGAGATAAAGCATACAGGCAGTATACAACATTTACAGCGCGCGCTGCTTTATTTTTGAATAGCAATGGAATTGTGTTTTATTTATCGTCCGAGGAAATATGTAACAATGGTTTCTACTGGCATTTGTGCAGTGTTGTTGAAAGGAGTACTTGTAAGTAAGAGGTACAATAAATAAAATAGAAGACAGTTAAAGTAAGTAACAAATAGGATCGGCTACGATGGTGGGTTGGATTCACTAAGCGTAAGTTCAAAAAAACGAACTATATTGTACGAAATTTTGTTTTATCATCAATATTTGTTTTATACCGTTTCAGCAAATACAACAAAGTGTACGCAGTGAATCAAGGTTTTTAATAAATTTCAAACAAAGGACGCACAGTTCATATTCCTAAACACAAAATGGCCCTTACTGGAAACAAATTGTGCAGAATCTAAAAAAATTCTAGGTGACTGTCAGAAAATCAAAGTTTTCATATATTCGGATATTATTTATAGGCACAAAAGAACATAACAATTAGGAAGATTGCAGTCTAGATTCCTGCTTCTTCTTTGCATTTGACCTATTAGTTCTTGTTTATAGTATTATGTGATTATGATATTAATACATAATAACAGATCTTGATATTATATCTGCCTCATGTTCTTTACATGGGAAAGAAATGCGTAATACATTAGAAAACAATTCTTCTACACATTATCAAAATCATCAACACCAATATACAAGATAAAAAACATTACGCGTACGTATACTGTTGGAGGGATCTTGGGATCTGACTCCCTCTATATTCCATTCCTCACAGCGCATCTCTCGCACACTGACTACGGAATGTTCCCGCAGCAGCATTCCGTTACTGTACTTTGTGCGCTCTCTTATTTACTGTCGTGTATAGCTTTAACAGTGACGGGTTTTGGTGCATTACACTATTATCAAAGGTTACACTCATACAGGACAAATATCACTTTCAAAGGGATGCTTTTATTAAATTTGTTCAACATTTTCATAAAACCAAAAAGATGAATGGTCTTCGTAGAGCTTGTATATCATCTCCATGTAAATTGCGTTTTTGTTAACAATTATCAAAAATCAATATGCTGCATTGTTCTTCGTAAATTGTTTTGAAACAAATTCTTATATACATCATATGCGTAATTTATTAAGTAGCCTACCATTTTATATACAATTATTGGGACTTCCGCCTCCTATAATTCTGTTAGTGAGTGTAGTATTGATTGTTATAAGTAAGTCTGAAGTTAAGTTTTGATTCTCAAAGTATCTATTAATATACCTTTAAATAAAATCAATACAATAATTAGAGTTATTTAAATAGTTCAAAATATAGAATGAATACATTTATCAAGTGTGGGTAAGATACTGGAAAGAAATGAATAATAGATGCGTGCTACAAGTTCTGAGTTTGGCAGAATCAGCGTATTTGAGCAACTTTAATAATCAAACAAACAATTTGATAAATTTATTTTCTTCACTTTTTTTAGTTATTTTACAAATTGTAATATCTTCACAACCATTCAACCCAAAGAAAGTCTCAGGTTCAAACCTGTTTCAGGCATGACCGTTTTGTATGTATAGTGGGTTAGGATTGCTCTACAATCCTAACCCACTATACTTAAATTGGAGTGCGCAAAAATTTTACAACTTTGACATATTACAATTACAATCCTAATAAATTATGTTATCTAATTAAATATAAAAATCAAACTCTTCAAAATTAGTATTCGTATCCATCTTTCTGATTAATCGAATCACATTTTTCAAACTTACTTGTGATCTTATTTTCATAAATGAAAGGTATATAAAATATTCCCTAATAGAGGTATTTTCACTTAAGCTGGCAGTTTTCTATATATTCGCTAAAAAACTGTTTAATGTGTATTTATTACTCCAACAAATTGTCATGAACAAAGCTTATGCAAGATTGAATAAACTTTAAGAAAGCTATCTTCACTTCTTACATTAAAGTGAATAATTTTGAAGTTATTCATATGGCACTTGAGCGTCCTGTATAAGGTATCGTTGACTATGAACCGATTTTAACAACACTTGATAGAAGATAGATATTTCATCAACAACTGTAAATATAAAGTGTCCTTTGAGTGAGTTGCGTATCTTTTAAGTTATCTTGGCTACAGGCACGATGCGAACGTACAAACGTACAGCCGCACATTTTTGACAAATTAACTTAACCTCGAATTACCGAAATTAAATAATAATTTTCTGATTTTACAAAACGGCTTTTAACTATCAAAACCAGATTATTCTAATAGAAAAATTATCACTAGATGCTAATAATATAACTGGTTTCTAAACGGTACTAATTTAAGGTGGTAGCACTAAAACAAAAAATGAATTTAATAAAGGACAAGTTTGATCAGTAAACGTCACCAGACTATGTAGTTCAATATTAAGACACTTGTTTCGGGCGCTAGGCTTACTAACCGAAATCCAAGAGCGAATATACCTACTTCGGGGTAAAACTTTCGGTTAAATTACCGAGCTGGTAGCGTAGTGGTGACACGATCTGCTTAGCATTCGGGAGGTAATGGGTTCGATTCCCATTACCGTCTGCCTTGTATGAGGGGGTTTTCCTCATACATACTTGTAGCGGCATGATCACTGCGTATATGCACGCCGTGTGCGGCTACCTAGGCGAATGCTGGGGTAGTATTTTCCCCCTCAGAACCCTAACTCCGTTCCTTCCGATCCTATCCTGACCACACCCATCCTTAACCTCACCATGCGTATATACGTAATGTATGTATGTATTCTGGGAATCCATGATTGTGGCTGAACGAGCTCGGAAAGCTCGAGCTGCCCGCCCTCCCCCTTAGGGAGGGAATGAAATACGTGGCCCTTTCCTTCCTTTTCGGTTAAATTGAAATAAATAATAACTCAAAATTAAATCTATGAATTTGGTGTACAAAGAATTTTTAAATAGTCCAGTCACGTTAGACCTAAACAAATTGGGGAATTTGGAGTATTGAGCTGAATTTTTGCACAGACCTTTATTTTGTCATTGTAAAGTTGGGTAGAAAGCCCAGCAAAAAAATCCTGGAGCATTTTTAGATATCAGAGGTCAAATGTTTGGATTTTGAGTTTTTTAGAATTACTCGCTTACTCTGCATCGTATGCCAATAAAAGCTATCATAAAAGTTGTAGCTAATAAAATTCACTACAAGATTTATAATTCGATTTTTTTTCATGCGATTAGCTGTTTCTGATATATAGCGCAGATATAGTGGAGTGCGCGCTCAATTTACACAATAACGCGGCGCAAGGCGGTTAATTCACTTTTACCGATTATAGTCATGATGCAAATAGACCAGGTGTAGCAATCATGCGCAGTAATTCGACCAATAAGAAATTTATCTAAAATACAAAAAGCAACATGACAACAAGTCTGAATCATAACCTAATATAACCTGAGCATACCAAAATTGGAAAAGGGAATGTAGAAACTCGGCTGTATTCTTCCAAGAGTTTGGACAAGTATGCTGGTTGCAAGGAACACATTCTCTTCTTGTACGCTTTTAGTGTATACGATAGCACATTTGCGATGTTCCGCAAAGTCAAAGTTCAAGCTTTTAAAATGTTTGAAAAAAAACCTGCATTACATCGCATGGCTGAAATGTTCGAAGGTAAAACCTGCACCCTAGACAAATTATTTGAAAGCGGAATAAATTTTCTCCAAAATTGGAAAAAAGGTATCGATAATTTCCGGTAAGGATTAATAATAACGTTATCACGGTTTGATATAATTATGTCTTAGATATACACATTTAATACAATCGACAAGACTCTGGCGTCGCTGCCACCTTCCAGTGAAGCAGCTTGGCACAGGTAGGTAAAGACTTGATTAAGAAAAAAAGACCTAGAACATAAACCCGGTTTACTTTCAGGTACAAGCTTGTCTCGTGGAGAAGTTAGAACCCGTTCAATGGGCTGGCAATTGGAGAACGAGATCATGCAGCCAACAACAACAGCATTGCCTCCAGCACCAGAGGAACTATTAAACGCAATTTTTTGTAATTGTAAGAAGGGGTGTGGTGCAAAGTGTAGCTGCAGGAAGGTCGGGTTAAAATGAATCGCAATTTCTGACCAATGCCAGGTCCTTGCGTGCCTCAACTCTTCGCCCACATTATAAGCAGAGACAGCAGAGACCGACGGTGACGATGAAACAGAAATAGACGAATCGTCACAGGAAGAGAGCGAAAGAGACGTAGCGAGTGGGAGCGAAGAAGAGGACTAACAATTAACTACATTATTTTATAAATGCCCTTCAATAATAATCATATCGTATCGAAATTAACGTGGGAAAGTGAATTAACCGCTTTGAGCCGCATTATTGCATAAATTGAGCGCGCGCTCCCCTGTCTCTGCGCTATACATCAAAAACGGCTAATCGTACGAAAAAAATTCAAGTTAACAATCTTGTAATGAATTTTACTAGCTACAACTTTTATAATGCCGTACTATGCATAGTAAGCGAGTAATTCCTAAAAAACTTAAAATCTTGACCTTTAACCTCTGATACCTCAAAGTGTTCCAGTGATTTTTTGGCTGGGGTTTCTACCCAACTTTATAATGACAAAATAAAGGACTGTACAAAAATTCAGCTCAGACCTCCAGAATCCGCAGGAAAATCCTAGCGTGACACAAAAACGTATTTTTTATAGTCGCACACGCACAAATGTCTAGATCATATTCAAAACACTTAAAACGTGTAACACCATAAAAAATTCGATATCGACTTTTCATGAAAATAGTATTTTTCTTATGTGCTTCGCGAATAATAAAGTAAAATATGTCTTATACATATCCGTAAATCAGATAGTTTTAACCGTTTAATATTCCAAAGTTATATTTATTCATTTCGAACACGTTACAGCAGAATGGGGAATGTTATTGTCTAACCTTAACCTCAGAGAAGCGAACTCGAAATGCGATTTAAAAAGTCACCCTTTTGAATTAATACTAAAAATGTCGTCTCAACTGTTAATAATAAGTAAATTTTGCATTGAATTATGCCAACTGGTACCGTTCGTTTACTGGGTGTCCCAAGTAAAACTACTCATAGAAAACAACCGTCATACTTAGCTACCTATGACAAAACTGTGAAACACGTCAACCATGGATTGACGGAAGCCATTTGTCAGGACTCATTCCTATATCCCCCACCCTACAAAATCACGCCCCGAGAATTTCAAATTATGCAATAGACAATACGAAACGTACCTATTTGTATTTTTAATTTTCTGCATTTATATTTAAGGACAATTAGTTTTATTATTTTCGGGGACAGTAAATAGAATGTGTACCTGTGAACCCGTAAAATCTTTCGACTCTCGCTTATTAGAAACCATGGATACTCAGTTTTGCAATTCACCCCCAAGTGTCACTTTGACAATTATTTAAAGTGCATGAGGTAGCTAATCTTGCTTGGAACACGCAGAATAATATATATATATATATATATATATATATATATATATATGACTTCAAAATGATGTCAAGTGACATCAATTCTATACATAGGGAGAATTACGCCAGAAGGCTGTAGACCGTAAATATGAAATAACTATAATAAATTAAAGAAGGACAAGTATTAAAAATTGGTTTTACAGTGTTGGCATTTAATGTAAATGTACGGGATAAATACAGTAATAATATATCTAGAAATAGCGCTGTGATGGCAAAGTGCTGAACTAATTTATATACAATTTTACGTATTACACGATTTTGGCATCAACAAGTTTTTCAAAAATCTAAATGCAGGAATATGTAATGGGGCCCAGACTTATAATGAATATTATAGGGTGGTATTGGAATCGTCTGCTGCCAACGGTGCTTCTCTAACACGCTTACTAAGAGAATTATTAAGGATTGTAATTTGGCGTCCATATACAGACGCCACTTTGCAGTGCAGCCAAATTGATGGACGAAAAAATGATAGAATGATGTATATATAATATATATATATATATATATATATATATATATATATATATATATATATATATATATAGATGGTTAGAAATAAGCATAATACTGGGGCTAGAGTAATCGAGCTTATATTCTTTATAGTGTGCAAATTTAAATAGTTTTGAGAAAGTATACAGTTTGTTTTAAAAAGAAAATTAGTATACGAGGGGGAAAATATGGTTTTGATATAACAAAACAGGCTTTGTGGGGTTTGCACAAGGTTGTTTTATTCATAAAAGCGATGAGCTATACCAGTAGCATGTGAGAAAGGTCAAAACAGTTGATATTTGTGGGTACGATTAGTTTCGGTGAACATATTTCGGTAATTTTACAGTTTAATCAATTTATTTAAGCATTTTAAACACTTTACAGATATTAATCACATGAAGTAGGATAATTATAATATGTAGAACATGTTTAGATATAGGTACAATGCATGAACTATATAAACTATAGAAAAAGGGTTATGGTACGAACACTGTATATTAGTAATTCACAGACAAAGTGTATAAAAAGTGATTTAGAAACATTGATAAGAACATGAACAACATTTGTATGCAAAATTTACATAAATGTGTTAACAATATAGAATTGTGATATGACAAAATTATGGACTACGGAGTAAGTATTTGGGTTAGAGACAGTTATAAGAACATAATAAATTAACATTTCAAGTGATTTAGACGTTTATAACGCAAGTCACAAGTAAATTTATATTAAGTTAGGTTAAGTACTATATTTAAGAATTTTGCAAATTTATAGTTTTTATAGGATAAGTTAAGTTTAGAATAAATTATAAAAGCAAATAATAGTATGTTTCCCTCATTTTCATAAAGAATTTAACAATATACATGTAATCTGAACATAAAATTAGAAAAGTTGGGTTAACTACCTAAAATTTGGATATGAAAATGGAATTTCTGTTAAAATTAAGTTAAATGGTATGAAATAAATGTATTCTGATATAGTTTTTTATGTAGATTCTGAAGATTTTGTTAGATGTAAGTAAATTTAGATTTTAAGTTGTCAAAATGCAAAGCTTCGAAGCGAAATAGGGCTTGTGAGGTGTCTTTTCATGCGGAAAGTTACCCTGATTCCAAATCTGTATTCAAAAAGCAAATCCGACTTGTTTAAAAAAAGATATGATACAATTTGTGTTTTAGTTAATTTAACAATTTTGATTAGACCAATCAGATTCTAGGATCTTTTGTGTGTAATGTAGAAATAAAAGTTGAAAATTTGGTATCCAAGAGAAATGTATAAAAGGAATTGCTCCTGATTTCTCACTCTCCTGCCTTCTTGCTTTTTGAAATTTTGTGTGACTAATAAGTCATAGTGTTAATAGTGTTGGTGTTAACATGTAAGTTACATTTCGTTTTAACCTATAACAAAATTTAAAAATTAGGTTACCGATTATAAGTGTCGATAATATTATAATTGTTTTAATTTGAATTCGTGTTCAAACATCGGATGAATTATTTTGGATTTGATGTTTATTTTTCTAGGAAGTGATGCAGAGTGTTAAATAAACTAAATTCTATAACGGCATCTAAAATAAAAGTGCAAGTAATTAAAAAGTTATATGGAAATAAAATATAATTTTAAATCCGAAAAATTTAGTAAATATTTAAACCAACATTTAAACATACAATTTAAAAGAAAGTGCTTATCTAAAAATATATGAGCATATTACGTTACATCACATTTACCACGAGGAAGAGTTGTTCAGCAGTAAATTGGATTTGGATGAATTATGGAAAATTAAGCAGCACCATTGTTAACAGCAAAGTAGTGTCATCGATACATGGGAAGAAGTCTACGCCCAATATTTTAATATGGAACAAGCCAAATGTGAACATTTTTTTTGGAAATTGCAGCAACACATGTGAGTGAAATTTTACTATCATAACCCATTATTGCATTGATTATTCTTTTGATATTGTATTCTTGTTTTTGTTGGTTATGTATAAACGTTTGTACGACAACATGTTATCAATATCTGTAAATTAAATGAACCGGTGTAATTATCAACACAATAATTTTATTTTGAACAAAAACATAATTGTACTCACACATTTTAGATCGTTTGTTGAAATTTTTGACAAGCTGCATTTAATTAAGTCAGGAAGGACACATTGTATGCGTTATTGTGCAGATTCCAATAAAGTCTGTTTCACACAGAAACCAATTATTATAAATTATAATTTATTTGACGTAAGCATTTCCATGTGTGAAATAACATTTTGTATGATTTCACGTTTACATTTTAATGCAATTATAATAATTTAGAAGGTTAAAAGTCATTAATGATTTTATTTTCCAACACTAAGTTTAAAAGCAATTGAATGAACTCTATCCCCGAAGAGATAATTGAGTTAGTCCGGAGCATATTGATATTTAAGTTACAAAATAATTATTTATTTGAGTTAATCATTTAATACATTTCAATATATATATATATATATATATATATATATATATATATATATATATATATATATATATATATATATATATAAATTTTAGCATTAACCTTGTAAATTTACCGACTGGGTTACATCTATTAAGAATTCAATTAATTTTAGAATATTTTGGGTCTAATGATTTATCTGAAATTTCGTAATGAGCCATCGATTACAAAATTTAATTATTTGACTAACTATTTGACAGTCACTAAATACTGAACACTAATAGAATATTTTTATTAAGTGTAAAATACTGATTTGAAGTATTACAATTCATACCTATCGATGAATGTTTAAATACGACTTTTTTAAAGAGAAAGTATTCAGAAAAAAATATATAGATATTATTTATGATGAACGTACTGATCGTTATATTTAAAATTTTTCGGAAACCAGCGAACGTTTGGTGATTTAAAAATTATTAAACTAACTTTTTATTTTGATTTTTCTAAATTGGGTAATATTTATTTGGTTCAGAATTTTAGAACAGTTAGAAGTATAAATTTATATGCATACAAGTGCTACCTAGAAAGTATTCAAATTAACGTTTTATGACTTGGAATTTTCGTATATACGGGGTGTGTTCAATAAGTTTACGACGACCCGTGTATTTCAAAATTTTATTAAGCTTTTGGACAAATTTCTTTTGGAATGTGATTGAATTTGAGTTGTGAATGGTTTTAC
Source organism: Vesta saturnalis (assembly GCA_036346205.1). Lineage (NCBI taxonomy): Eukaryota > Metazoa > Arthropoda > Insecta > Coleoptera > Lampyridae > Vesta > Vesta saturnalis. The sequence goes on from JARFJB010000896.1 coordinate 895,111, forward strand.
TGAGTAGGCTATAATCCTGTCTTCCACAGTCAAATAGGATTAATTTAACATCCCGCGTTGTGGCGGCGCGAGAGACAATTTTTCCTGGACGGAGAATTGTGAGTTTTAGATTTATGGTAAGTGCATGGTGTTTTAAACTACATTTCAATCATTTTACTCCTTATATCGACCCCGTCCATTTCTACTGTAGCTGGATTGGCACCCCGCTTACTTCCGTAAGCCTGTACGACACCTACTGCGGTTTGGACGTGTAATAAAATTAGCACCAAATTACGGTATAAGTTTCAAACGATTGGGCTGCAATGGCTGTGCTATCTTTAAGTTCGTTCAGTAATGTTTTTTTATATTTTACGGTATTATTGAGATCGCGAATTTCTAGCAGATATTGCAAGGTAATAGTTACAATTAAATTGTTAATGTAGAGGAGTTTTGGTAGATTTAACGTTAAGAAATGTAATATTTTATGAATTAATTTTTATGACCTCTACATAACGGACACAACTGATCTCACCGTACACTTACGTTACAGACATACGATTATTTTGAAGCTTTTTTTATATAGCACCAGTCCAATAGAACTTTTGCTAACATTTTTAGTCACCCCCCACGTAGATCAGCATTCACCCCATCCACTTTCACTGAGATTATCTCTAATTTATCAATAATCTATTTCCAACCTTACTAACTTACACCATGGTGAAACATGGACACCATCGAACATCTATTAAGATGTTGCAACCCTCCCCGTCTACCAATTCTAAACTTTCCATCTTACCTAAACCACCTCCGTCCTCACCTCCTCCACCTTCTTCTCTACCTCCTTCCCCAACCCCTTCGCTGCTCTCCCCGTGTAAGGTCGCCTTTTTAATGCGTCTACCACGTCTACACGGTCCTAAGTATTTTTCCGCTCTCGCTTAATTCACAACACAACCAAAAACTACCCTCGTTGTTTACAACTCTCCCCCTACTAGTTCCGCCAGAGCCGATCTCGGCAGACCAGCTCGCCACCAACCCTCCAACCCTAAACCCCCAACCTATAGACATTGCCTCCGAAACGTCCCTGTTAATATCGATCAAAAAAAATATTATATAACCACCTAAAACAATTCAACCTTCCTTTAACTAACCTTAAATACAATTATAACCATACCGCATTAATTGAAACTTCCGCCCCTGTCGCATCCGATTTTTTGAAAACAATCCAACATTATTTCGGCGACCCTTGTATATCCTTCATCCAACTCTCAGGCCCCCGATCTCCCCAACCCTCCTGCGTAATCCGTAACGTTGACCGTGACATTACGGAAAATCCTCTACTCCGTTAACCTTTCCAAATTATCCCAAGCCATTCGCGTAATAGCGAAGGCAACGAACCAACCCTTATCCCTGATTCGGTTAATCTCTCACTTTGCTTCTACCCTCGAATACCTGCTCGCTCGCGGTGTCAACATGTTCGGTCGACACTATCCGTGCGAGCAATCCCACATCCCGCAACTCCTTCCAAAATACTGCTCTACCTGCACCTAGGTGGGGCATGTTGCGGAAGAATGTCAATCCAAATCCGTAATATGTCCTTTATGTGGAGATTCCCACAAATCTAAATTCTGTCTAGCACCAACCCTGAAATGCAACAATTGAAACGGTCCTCACCCCTGTTCATACGATTGTCCCAAACGACGGGAACCACTCGCAACCCTCTCCCAAACCACCCCACTTCTCCTTGCACCCCGTACCCATTCACCCTCACAATACGACAACACCCATTTCCTTATCATAACACATTACATCCGCACCGTTACCCTCTTCCTTCTCGGTCTCTTTCTTCCGATTACGTACAATAGATCTCGTGATCGGTGCAGTTAATGTCAAGGGTGTGCGTAGAAAGCATACCCCACTTAAAAACCTACTAACATCCGAGAAAAACCAAATTATCGGATAGGTGTGCTGTCCACTTTACGAAATACCACACTTTCCTAAGAAACAGTAACCGACAGGGAACCCGAGGCACAGCCATATTAATCAACAACACGTTTCCCTCAACCCGTGTCGAAGTACCCCAGCATCTACAACAGTTTATTTTCCACAACCTATAATATTCTTTTCCTGTTACAACCCTCCATCGCCATACTCAATTTGCCGACACATACACCAATTCCAACGGTAGAACCCTGTCTGATTTACTCCTGCCCATCCTACGAATCTGCGACACCTTACCTACATACTTCGAATACGCAGGCATATCAATAGTATCACATTCTCTGCTCAGAACCACTATTTTACCAATTCGAACCCGATTGCTACTTAGGAACTACAAGAACATCGGACCACTTACCACTGCTTGTCAAAATATCACTTGCACCCTCTCCTCCAGCACCTCCAACACATATACTCGTCCAAGACTTCTCCAAAGCCAATTGGAATGTGTACCAGGAGCACATCTCCAACCACCTCCCTAACAACGATCTCTTCTCCAGACAGGATATCGAGAGAGCCGTGGACGACCTAACCTCCGTTATCACGGACGCGGTCACATCAGCAGTACCCCTCAAAAACCGAAAATTTACATTGAGCATCTTTTGAAGAACCAGGCTGAGGATCAATATAATCTGTTCCTAACTCATAATTACTACCACGACCACTGGCAGCACTGATACTTTCAGTTGAAACGTACACATTTCGAACAGCAACATTGTCTAAGATAGTTCTAGTGCTATGAGTATCATTGGAGTTTTCGAGCATATACAAAGTCTGTTCAGATTGAGGTTTTGCAGGTGCTTTTAAACTGAAATAGTGTTCTAGTCTTTTAGTTTTAATCAAAACATTTTCTTGTTGTTTGCGTTTTTCATCGGCAAGTTTTTTATACTGCGCACCACTTAACTTTTTCCGATGTTCACTCATTATTGAATTTAAAAATTAAAAACTAAAATAGTGTTGTTTTTAATAACGATGGAAACTTTACGTAATTTATTTAATACAAACACAAAAGTTAACACGAAAATCTTATGCACTACGAATAACGATTAAATACAGAACTATAAATAATTAAGTAACACTTAAGCTTTTAATTTATCTCGGTAGAATTGGGTAGATGGAATAATCTAGAAGGAATATTCTAGGTGCTGGGTGACTCATCACTCGACGATTGAATAGACGATAACGGCACGCTTTGATGTTTACCGGGTTGGTTATTTTTAGCATACGGGCAGTTTCATATCGCGTAGACAGGTGCGTTACAATAGTGATACAAATTGTAAGCGTACAAGGCAACGAACGGTGGTACAACGTACAACTGAAATGAGAATGCGGAATATAACATACTTTACTGAATCAAAATAAAAAACCAAACAAAAAAAAACAGCTCAAACATTTTAGTTCGCAATGAATACATTCATAACACAATCAAGGTAACATAAAACATCGGTACAGTACTTGCCGCCGTGTTTTAAACATAAACCAAATGTATTTCAATTCAATGAAATTGTCAGATTGTTTTGGGAAAATTTATACGTGTGTGTATCCTATAGTATGTTTAAAGTGTGAGAAAATGTTACTATAAAGATAAAGATAAAATAAACACTACCTGGCTTCTGCTTATATTTTAGTAGGGGGAGGAAAAGAGCTGCGTTATATCGCCGGTATCGACAGCAACGGATTGAAAACAATTAATTTTACGTGATTTAAATTTCTTTGTGTCATTTATAAAGTTTGGCGCCCCCTAAAACTTTACGCATGTGCGTAATTTGCGTAATGGTAAATACGGCACTGGTATGCGCGATTTAATATAAAGTTTATAAAAAGTATTGAATAAATTAACATATTTATTAAATACTCAGAACCAGTCAATCAAGTTTAAGTAAGTAGGTAAACAAAATAAGCACTACCTGGCTTCAGCTTATATTTTAGTAGGAGGAGGAGAAGAGCTGCGTTATATCGCCGGTATCGATAGCAACGGATTGAAGACTTTTATTGGTTTTGTGAAAACGTTCTAATAACACTTACCAAATTACACTCATAAAGACGGATTCAAAACGGTGCACTTGTCGTTTTATTCCAGTTGCTTCTATACGTGTGGTTGGCTTTTCAGATAAATTTTCCATGATTTCGGTTAAAGTTTGCAAATATTTATTCCATTTTTTACACAAACTGATTACGGCCTCATGTCGTGAAGACCAATGTGTCCCATCAACTCATTTTGTAACTTTAGAATTATTTTGTAAGTGTGTTTGTAAAGCTTCCCATCGACGACTAGAAGCTGAAAAAAAAGTATATAAATGTTGCAAAACATCGAAAAATGTAACAGCTTCTTAACATATTCCTCTGTACACAACCCTACTAGATTCAAAGAGTGTGCTGTGCAAGGAAGATAGTAAGCAAGTGGATTACGTATCATAATGCGAGCTTGCAAGCCGGTATAAACCCCTGACGTGTTACTAGCGTTGTCATAAGATTGACCACGACAATTTATTAATTCTATGTTAAGATTCTCCAATTTTGATAATAGCGCATTTTGTTCTGATTTATGACCCACGTTCGGCAAAAATCTAATGAACCGCTCTACAGGTTTTCCGTTCATCTGAACATATCGTATACTGATGGATAACTTGGTCAAAATGAGCAATGTCAGCTTTGGACTCGACAATAATGTTGTAATATTTTGAATTATGAATTTCTCGAATTATGTAACCTAAAACTTCTCGTGATATCAATTCAATAAGTTCATCACAGATTGTTGACGATAAATAAGACGTTTTGCCACTGTCAGGGTGTCCACATTCTGATATTTGTTTTGGCAAAAAAAGGCCAAACTCTGAGATAAGTTCTAAACACATCGTGTAATTTCCATTTTTCAGAGCCCCAAACTTTACTACACTTCCCCTAAAAGCTAAACCTCTAGATGGCAATATTTTTACTACAGCAACTATCCATTGAAACACACTTTTACAGCACTTTGTTTAATTTGTTCACAACGTAATGAGTACAAAATAAGCTTTGTTTCGAAGAAGAGTATGTTAACAATTTTCGTAACTGTTCTTCACCATTTTTTTAATTTTCGACGAAACACAGTTTGTTTTTTAGGTTTCGTTCTCGTTGCTAATTTCTTGGGGTAATAAATAGTCCCATTCAGCGGGATCGTCACTTGCATGCACTTGTTTTTGCTACTCACCCAAAACCGAAAATTTACATTCAGCATCTTTTGAATAACCTGGCTGAGGATCAATATAATCTGTTACTAACCTATAATTACTACCAGTACCACTAGCAGCACTGACACTTTCAGTTGAAACAAGCATTTCAAACAGCGTTATTGTGTAAGACAGTTCTGGTGAAGTAACATCGCGGTTTCAGGCATATACAAAGTCTGTTCAGATTGAGGTTTTGCAGCGCTTGTAAACTGAAATAGTGTTCTAGTCTTTTAGTTTTATTCAAAACATTTTCTTGTTGTTTGCGTTTTTTATCAGCAAGCTTTTTATACTGCGCACCACTTAATTTTTTTCCGATGTTCACTCATTATTGTATTTAAAAGTTAAAAAACTAAAATAGTGTTACGTTTTTAATAACGATGGAAACTTTACGTAATTTATTTAATACAAACACAAAAGTTACCACGAAAACCTTATGCACTACGAATAACAGAACTATAAATAATTAAGTAGCACTTAAGCTTTTAATTTATCTCACCGAGCTGGTAGACTAGTGGTGACATGACCTACTTAGCATTCGGGAGGTAATAGGTTCGATTCCCGTTACCGTCTACCTTGTATGAGGTTTTTTCAGGGGGTTTCCTCATACGCTTGTAGTGGCATGGTCACTGCGTATGTGCACACCATGTGCGGCTACTTAGGCGATTGCTGGGGTAGCATTTTTCCCCTCAGAACCCTAACTCCGTTCCTTCCGATCCTATCCTGACCACACCCATCCTTAATCCCACCATGCATATATGCATAATGTATGTATGTATGCTGGGAATCCATGATTGCGGCTGAAGGAGCTTGGACAGCTCAAACAGCTCGCCCTCCCCCTTGGGGAGGGAATGAAATACGTGACCTTTTCTTTCCTTTCCTAATTTATCTCAGTACAATTCGACAGATGGAATAATCTAGAAGGAAAATTGTAGATGCTGGGTGACTCATCGCTCGACGACTGAATAGACGATAACGGCACGCTTTGATGTTTACCGGGTTGGGTATTTTTAGCATACGGGTAGTTTCTTATCGCGTATGCAGCTGCGTTACAATAGTGATACAAATTGTAAGCGTACAAGGCAACGAACGGTACAACGTACAACTGAAAGGAGAATGCGGAATATAATATACCCACTGAATCAAAATAAAAAAGAAATCTTTCACTGCAGAAACTTAATGTGTTCGAATTAATAAAATAAGAATATTAACTATCCAGGATACCTCCTCAACATATCATCGACACTGTATCGTCTCAATGCGAACTTCTCCAGTCGGATGCTTGGTCAGACTGTCACGGTCACGTCTGAAACCAAACCCAAACAAAAAAAGCAGCTCAAACGTTCTAGTTGGTAATGAATATATTCATAACACAATCAAGGTAAGATAAAACATGAGTACAGCCGTGTTTTAAACATAAACCAAATGTATTTCAATTCAATGAAATTGTCAGATTGTTTTTGGAAGATTTATACATGTGTGTATCCTGTAGTATGTCTAAAGTGTTAGAAAATGTTACTATAAAGGTAAAAAATTAACAAGATTTTGATTTAAAGTTTTGTTTATAACAATTAATTTACGTGATTTAAATTTCCTTTTCATCTATAAATTTTGGCGCCCCCTAAAACTTGGCGCTTTACGCATGTGCGTAATTTGCGTAATGGAAAACACGGCACTGGTATGCGCCATTTAATATAAAGTTTATAAAAAGTATTGAATAAATTAACATATTTATTAAATACTCAGAACCAGTCAATCAAGTTTAAGAAAGTAGGTAAACAAAATAAACCCTACCTGCCTTCTGCTTATATTTTAGTACCATAATCTTTTGAATCTACTGAATATGAAATAGGTGCAATGTGGGATTAAGAAAGGTTTCTACCTTTGGGGGTTAAGCATATTCAGTTTGGTGGTGTAGATACAAGAAGAGATACAAGCACACAAAGCAAGTTCAAAATCGATAGTTTAATCATTCTTAACCAATTTCATAAAATTTTTCTAATTACCACAGTTGAGTAAAGTCCTTAATAATAAAAAACCATTTAGAAAACTAAACTGATGAGTTTTCTGTAAAAAAATTTATATAAATCTGTTCAATATTTATAGCTTTTTCTGGTTAAAGCTTTAATCTAGGGGAGTTATGCAAAATGGTTGTAATAAAGTAATGCTATCTTAACTTTCCAGCGCTACTTTTTACTTCGGTACACTGATATGTGTGCTTAAAAGTACGAGAACTATAGTAAACCAATAATTTTTAAGACTAAATTTAACATAAGTTTATGCACGTAAAACTAAACGTAACTTGGAATAATTTTGAATTAGTAGAACGTATAGTTTTTGTTCTGCGAGTAGTACAACTAATAATGTAACGAACTCAAACTTTTTCTTTTCTGACGTTCCTTTTAACACAGAAAAAAATGCTTCTTAACATAATGCTTCTTTTCCATTTACAAATAATACTTATCGTTGGAAGAACAGTCGAACTCAGGTAAATGCAAAGTAGTAAAAGTTAGTGTACTAATTGAATTCTACAACAAGAGGCATTTCCCTTCTTGTTGACTTTATTTATAGTACTTCAGTTGTTACAATTTTACCACAAAAATATCCACCGATTAGGCTTTGCAATGACAATGACATTAGATAACGATTTTGATCTGATCTGCAGAAAAAAATAATTTATATATCGGGCAACCGTAAACGTTTTAAAAAAACGTAAACGCGAGTGAAGTGAATAATAGGTGATGGAGACTGAACTAAGGGGTAAAAAACTAATCTAAAAGTGAAACAAGTGAATAGGTTAATCACATATGAATTGTAATTACTAAAACTAGGTTAGTGTGGTAATCCATACAAACATAGATTACAAATTAATTAAATATTTAAAAAATGTTTAAGGGTACGTAATTGAAATAAATATAATAGTATTGATGAAAATGGAAACTTTCACGATTATCAAACATAATTAAAATACTTACCTTTTAGGCATTAAACCAAGTATTTTTATATGTATCTTTTATATAAATTTATACGTATTGCTAGCAACTGCCGCTATCGTCCTTTGTAAATGGTAATATCGGGGCACGACTTGGCCAGCAACCGGTCTGCTCGCTATGATATTACTCAAGAGAACAATACAATTGCCTCAGATCGACCTGGCTACAAGGGGCGGTCAAGGTCGAAACAGACAGGCCCCGTTGCTGACGACTGTGCAAGGAATGAATGGCGAGTCGGTACGTGGAATGTTAGAGGTATGCATGGTAAAGAATTTGCAATTGCGAATGCAATGCACGAAAGACACCTTGGCATTCTGTGTGTATCGGAGACAAAGCGCAAAGGAAAGGATGCTGTGGAGATGGAGGATGGCAGCCTAGCACTATGGTCAGGAGTTGAGACTGAAGTGCATGGCGCAAAAGGAGTTGGGGTGATCGTAAGTGAAAGAGCGAAAAGATGTGTTAAACAGTACGAATTGGTATCTCCTCGGGTAATATGGGTTAGAATGAAAGTGGAGTTTCGAAGAATTTTTCTTATTGCATGCTATGCACCGGTGAATGGAGAAAGAGACCAGGAGCGTGAGAACTTCTGGAATGAAGTAGAGAACGTGTTGAACGTATGTAAGCCAAACGAAAGAGTGATGATAGTGGGGGTATGAACGGATGAGTACAGAGAGAACATACCGAACGCGTTCTAGGAAAGTTCGGAGACCAAAGAGTCAATGAGAATGGTGAACGCCTGGTGAACATCTGTGTGGAGAGAAGCCTGTTTGTATCCAATACGTGGTTTAAACATAAAAATGTGCATATGTATACATGGCAAAGAGGTGAATCTAAAAGTATGATAGACTTGATAGTGTATGATGAACGGCTTAGAAACCTGGTGAAAGACACAAAAGTAATGCGCGGATCGGAGTGTGGATCGGACCACTTTTTGGTTATATCTAGAGTATGTTTCGGGAAAAAGTGGGTCTGAGAAAGGAAAGCAAACGTAGAGCGAACGTCCAGAATTAGGGTTAGACAAACTAGTCGATAATGGTGCGACAATGAAATACGCAGATGCTGTGAGGAAAGAGTTGAATGTGAGTGAAACAGTGTGGAACGAACAAATAAAAGACACCGACTTTGAAAGTGCATGGATAAGCTTGAAAACTGTGCTGTCAATTGTGCCGTGCGGATATGTGGAAGAGCGACTGTAGGTACACAGAAAAATGTGCTTGGTGGAATGAGTCGGTAAAAAGACAGTATGTAACAAAAAGATGCATACATGGCAATGGTTGCTGAAAAAATGAGACTGAGAGAAAGAGATTGTATAAGGTGTACAGATTAAGAAACAAAGAAGCGAAGGAGGCAGTGAGAATAAGTAAAGATGGTTGTGGAAGGTGAGAAAATGCAGAATGATTTTGAGGGAAATAAAAACTCTTCTGGAAATGGGCCAAAAATACAAAACGTGGCCCAAAACCGAACGCTGCAGGAGTGATGAATATGAGCAACGAAATAGTATGGGACGATTGTGAAGTGAGGAAATGCTGGCAAGAATATTTCGGAAAGCTGTACAGTAGTGAGGAAAGTAAGACTGAAGGGTTAAATAAGGAGAATGTAGAAGGAATGATGAATGAAACTGAGAAGGATATTGGGATAAATGAGGTAGAGAAAACGGTAGGAAGGTTGAAAAACGGCAAGGAGCAGGCGTAGATGAAATACTATTGAAATGCTAAAGTATTGGTGTAAAAGCTTATACGAAGATTGTGTGAATTATTCAATGTATGCCTTATGAGTGGAAAAGTTCCCAGGGATTGGAAGAGCGCGATCATTGTACCACTGTATAAGGGTAAGGGGAACAGGAGTGATTGTAAGAACTACAGAGGAATAAGTTTGCTCAGCGTGCCTGGTAAAGTATTTGGAAGAATACTGATTGATAGAGTACGAGAAACTACATAAACCAAGATTTAGGATGTGCAGGGTGGCTTCATGTGTTGATCAGATGGTTGCTCTCCAGCAGGTGATCGAAAAGTGTTTAAGGGTAAAAAGGAGGATGTACTGTGCGTTTGTAGATCTGGAGAAAGCATACGACAGAGTGAATAGGGATAAGCTGTGGGAAATATTAAATGAATATGGCGTAAAGAAAGGTCTAATAAATATTGAGCAAGGAGTGAGACAAGGCTGTGAGATGTCACCGTGGTTATTCAATGTATACATGGATAAACGTGTTAGACAAACATGTAGCGATACAAATGGTGTAATGGTTGGAGACATAGATGTACGACTTCTGGTGTGTGCAGATGACACAGTATTATTAAGTGACAGTGAGAATGAGCTACAAAGCGCTCAGAGGAAGTTTGATATTCTCTAAGAGCATGGGCCTAAAAGTAGACGTGAACAAAACTAAGATTGTGGTGTTCAATCGGGAAGGTGGAAAGGAGTGTAGAGTATTTACTCTGCAAGATGAAATTGTGGAGCAAGTGGACGAGCTGGTATATCTCGGTAGAATGGTTACAATGAGGGGGCGAGATTGGACGAAGGGTCAATGCTGGAAGGAAAGTGATTGGAAGTATGTGGACGATAATGAGAAACGAAAGCAGGAACCTAGCTGCGAAACGAGCAATCTATAATGGGTGTTTCCGATCAGTACTGTATGGAAGTGAGACATGGGTATGTCAAAAAGCACGAAAGAAAAATAAATGCCGTGGGTGTGAGATTCTGAGAAGTGCATGTGGTAAAACGAGGAGGACAAGATAAAGAATGAATGCATAATGACGGAGTGTGACGATGATGATAGATATAAAGTAGTACATTACGTTGGTTTGGTCACATTGAGATAATGACAACGCAAGATTAACAAACAAATATATGTGGTGAGGTTAGAGGAAAGGCTGGGCCTGGTAGGTCGTAAAACTTGGCTGAATGCAGTAAATGTATGATAAATGAAAAAAGGTAAGGAGTTTTAAAATAAAAGGGTTTATCAGAGACAATGTATGAATCTTGCGGAAGCTCGGGAGGTAAGCGAGATAGGAAAGCATAGAGAAAGATTGTGAACGAAAATAAGTAAGAGGCAGGGATTGTTTTTCCTATCCCGCAAGGGAATGGTGTGAAGGTTAAGTTAAGTTAAGTTTAAGAATTACTTGAAATGTCAAAATAAGTTTATGAAATATGAAAACGCAAATATAAACCAGCCATTAATATAACGGTTTGATAAACGTATAAAAGCCACTATGGAATTTAATTTTATTTGATTATTAAACTGCCTTAAGATGACAAATCAGAACACGCTCCAAAGGACGAAGGCTAATAACGAAAAATCTCACAATCAAAGAACAAATTTAACAAAACTTAATCAAGTTATGATGTAAGTGTAAAGTTGTGAAAAAGTTTAATTTGAAATTGATAAAAGCATTCACAAATAGAAACTTAACATACCAATTAAAGATTTAGTCACATCTAACAAGTTTTGATGAATAATTGTAATTGTTATTATACAGTGAAAACACAATGTATACGTTTAATATAATTTTTAATTTTAACTACAGATATCAAATTATTGTAATACCGGTAACTTAACATATTTAATTAGTAAAGCAAAGTTTACTAAAATGAATACATACCATAGGGCCCTTTATGTAAGTATAAGGTACGAAAACATATTGAAAACAGAAAATTTCTGCTTGTCTATTGAAGTTGCATGTTTATGTCTTCACGTTGTAAACGTACATAATAATGAGCTTGTGTTGACAATATTTCCATTTTATCAAATAGAATGCCATGATTTAAATAATATAAAGCATGCTCGACCATCGCAGACCAATCTGGTTAACTCAACCTACAAAATCTCATATTTTTCACGCCTATCAAAGCTACATTTTATGGTTCCAAAGTATACTTATCCACAAGAACGAAAATTCTTTGCATTGCTGCTGTTATACAACCTGTAATTACCCTTATGGAGAAATAAACAGCATAATAACAATAACAATAAATTGTAAACAAAATTCCTCAGTTACTACCAAATAAATTTTACGAATATTTAGGCATTACACAAAATTTTGTGATATAATTGGAATGGCATCTGCGTAAACATTTAACTCCGACATTAAAGCCTAAATTAGGCCATATAGGGTAGTAATAAAATAGTGAAATATAGTGGAAAGTCGATGATAAATAAGTAGTTCTTAGAAGAAAATAATTAAACCAAGATATAAGGAAATAAATAGTAAGTTTGCTGAAATTATAAAAATATTTGAGGTTAAAATAACAAAATAAGGAAGAAATTCGCATGCTTTAGAGATAAGAAAGATAAAAAAAATTTATGTGAGTAAATGAAGTCCTACTCGACGACACGAGGTAGGCAACACATTCTACAAGCAATAAGGAATAAACATGGATACTTGAAAATGGAAAATTGTAGTAAATCGAAATTAAAACCAAACGACATATACACTAAATTATTTAACCTAAAAAGAAATCAAAACGTAACTATATAAATAAAGATTCAGTATAAACTAAAAAATAATACAAAAGTGAATTTTTAAATGACCCAAGGATGATAACAGCGAAGACTTTCGACGGGCTGACCGGAGTCAGCTATTTTCGCAACCGTGGGAGATGAAAAACAGAAAACGTAACAGCAGACAGCGATATGAACATAATTGAAAGAATGTTCCAAATAATTGATAATAATATGAATAAGATGAACAATAAATTAGATACAATCACAAAAGAAATTAATCAAGTAAAAGAACAAAATAATGCATTAAAAGATAAAATGGGTATTCAACAAGACAAAACAAAACAACTTGAGAAGGAAATTAGGAAAAAAATATTGTAGTAAAAGGAATACAGGACTGTACGAAAGTGAGACTAACACCCAAGAAAAACTCTATACAAAAATGGGAATAGAAATTGATAATGAGATAGATGCATGAAATAAGAAGAATAGGAAAATACAACAGCAATAAGAGAAATTTGTGCTTACAAAAGAAAATACCAAAACGAAAATATTAAGGAACACTAGAAACTTAAAAGGAAAAGACATCTGGATTGATGAAGATTACCCCAAAAATATACAGGAGGAATGAAACTTGTTGATACCAATAATGAAAAAACCTAGAAGTACAGGAGATAAATAAATGAATAATGAAGTGTTTAAATCACAAAAAAAAAACGGAAAACAAGAAGGAAGAAAAATAGAGGAGAAAGAAAAGGAATGTCAAGTCAAAAAGAACGGCGAAGAAAGGTCTCCGGACGCTGATCGCTTGCAATGACAGCTGATAAAGATAACCAAACCGACGAGATTAAAAACTAGATAATAAAGATACGGAAGGAAATGCAATAACAGACCAGGTAAAGAAATAGAAAGGAGTAATATAACAAAATAAAGAAGAAAAGAGTAAAATAAAAAATACAAACATAAACACAAATAAAGGAAACAAACTTGATAAAACATAAATAACAAAACCAAAAGCAACTCAAGTAAATAAGAAACTAAATATATGGAAACTAGGGCATGGAATACCAGAAGTATATATGGAAAAGAAGTTAAAATAATAAACGAATTTGAGGAAGCAAATCTAGAAATTTTAGTGAACAAAAGTGAAAAAGATAAATGGAGAAATAAGTTTAACAAATGGACACAAACTATTATACAGTGGAGTGAATGACCAGAGAGCAGCAGAAGGAGTAAGCTGTATAATACACAAAAAATAAATGAGCAAATCATAACATGAAAGCAGACCGAAATAATCTACTACTAGAACTAAGAAATAAACAAAGAAAACAATGACAATAATATCAGTATATGGACCAGACGAAAATGGAAGAGTAGAAGAAAAGAAAATTTTGGGAAGAACTAACATATAACACAAGAAGCCAAAGGAATCGTGTACTAGCCGGTGACTTCATAATAGAGTAGGGAAGAAAGATGAAGGATATAAAACAACAATAGGGCAATACGGAGAGGAAGTACGAAATAATAATGGAAAAAAACTATTAGAATTTTACCAACTGCAAAGCATAATAATAACCAACTCATTCTACCAACATAAGGAAATACATAAGTCCACTAGAGTACAAATAGAGGAGAGAAATCAATCATAGATTACATATTAGTAAAAAAAGAATAGAGGCAAATTAGATATAAGAGTGAGAAGAACTGCAGAAACCTTCAGTGACCACTACTTACTTACGGGGAAAATAAGACAGAATCACACGGAAACAGAAAAAACTTTAAAAACAATAAAACGAAGCCATATGTCATTAAAAACATATAAACTTAGAGATAAAGGAATTGCAAAAAGATACAATTATAGACAGACTTTGGAAACAAAATGGAAAAAGATAGCCTAGACAACCAGAAACTGTTTTACAAAGTCCTACAATCCTTCAGAATAGAAAAGCCGAGAAAAGAATTATATATATATAGAACAAAAAGCAAGAAATAATAACCAATGGCACAGAAATAATGGAAAGATGGAGAGAATAATTCCAGGGATTAGTAGGACAACAAACAAATATAAAAAGAAACAATACAACTGAAAATGAAAATGTTAACCAGACGGAAGAAGAGGAAGTTGAAAAAATAAAAATGGGCGAGCTGAGGAAAGTAGTGAGAAAATTAAAAAATGGAAAAATATCTGGAGATGATAGAATAACAGAAATGATCAAGGACCTTGTAGAAACAGGGAAGGAAATGCTTTTATAAATATTAAACAAAGCATGGCAAAATGAACAAATACCAGAGGGATGGGGAGCAGCACTAATAACACCAATAGACAAAAAGGTAGACAATGTAATAACTATAGGGGAATAACACTATTGAACACTATCATAAAAATATACGAACAAATAATCAAAAATAAACTAAAAATAATAATAGAACCCCAGCTAGTAGAATCGCAGAGTGGATTTAGACCTGGAAGAAGCACACAAGATACATCTTTACAATAAAACAACTAATAGAGAAAGGACAACCACAAAATAAAACTCTAGAGTTAGCCTTTATAGACCCGCAGAAGCCATTTGACACAGTTTCTAGCGAAAAAGTGTGGAAAGGACTGACAGAAAACTGAATACATACCAAAATACTAAAAGCGATCGAAGATTTATATGAAACCAACATAAACTATATGAAATTAGAAGTGTTGAAAACAGAGAAGGGAATAAGACAGCGAGGAGGACTAAGTCCAACCTTATTTAATATACATATGGACAACACTATCAGGAAAACTGAACAAAACATAAAGAAACTGTTTGTAGGATACAGAAACCTAGAAATAGTAGAAATAGCCGAACGAGTTTTTGCAGATGATGATAACAAAGGGAAATGTTACGAGGAAATCTAAAATATGGAAAGAAGTAATGGAAGAAGAGGGCATGAAAATAAACACAGATAAAACTAAGATAATGGTAATTGGAGAACAGGATATTAAAACAAATGGCAAAATAGAACAAGTAAAAGAATATAAATACTTAGGAGTAGCTTTAGAGACAACAGAAAAACAAGAAGCCGAAATAAACGAGAGAATAAACAAAACAATAACATTATACTATGCAATGAACAAAAAATTTATAAATAAGAAAGAAATTAGTAATCAAACCAAGATAAAAGTCTTTAACACAATATATAGACCAGTACTAACATATGGAAGTGAGGTACTTTCAAACAAACAGAAATTAAATACCTTGGACGAATACTAGAAGTGACCAGAAAAGACAGGAAAAGAATTAGGAGTACAACCAATCCTACACTTTATAGAACGACAACTCAGTTGGGGAGGATATACAGCGAATGAACAACAAAAGACAAGTAAAGGCAGTATACGAAGCAAGGACGCAGGCCAAAAATAAAAGGGGAAGACCAAGGAAAACATGGAACCACGTTATAGAAGAAATAGTACAAGAAAGAGACAAATCCTGGGAAGAAGGCAAAAAATTTAGCAAGAAATAGAGAAAATTTATGGAATAAAAATCAAACAAACTGTACATCCAGATATATAATGTAAACAATTAATTTAGCATGTAAAACCGACACCGTTTGGGTATCAGGGTAACGATTATAATAATAATAATCTTTTATATAAATTTATACGTTTTGATAGCAACTATCGCTATCGTCCTTTGTAAATGGTAATATCTTTAAGAATTACTTGAGATGTCAAAATAAGTTCATAAAATATGAAAACGCAAATATAAAGCAGCCTTTAATATTATGGTTTGATAAACATATAGAAGCAACTATGGAATTTAATTTTATTTTATTATTAAACTGCCTTAAGATGACAGATCAGAACACGCTCCAACGGACAAATCTAATAATGAAAAATGTCATAATCAAAGAGCAAATTTAACAAAATTTAATCAAGTTATGATGTAAGTGTAAGGTTGTGAACAAGTTTAATTTGAAATTGATAAAAGCATTCACAAATATAAACTTAACAATACCAATTAAAGATTTAGTCACATCTAATAAGTTTTGATTAATAATTGTAATTGTTATACTACAGTGAACGTATACGCAATGTATACGTTTAATATGATTTTTAATTTTAACGACATATGTCAAATTATTGTACTACTGCGGTAACTTACCATGTTTAATTGGTAAAGGAAAGTTTACTAAAATTAATACATACCATAGTGCCCTTTATGTAAATATAAGATGCGAAAACATATTTGTTCAAAGAATTTATTGTTAGACTAAAAATAAATCGTAGTAAGACATCTGGAAAACAGTCATATCTTTTGGGAAAATATCAATATATTCGATTGTTTCTTTTAGAAGAATTTTGGAAAAAAGGGAAACATGGACGCTGACCAATATATCACCACTTATACGAGGTTTTAATAAAAAACGTAAGATGTTTTGCAAGATTGCATGTAGGAAGACTAATTGCACTAACAATGGAATTTAAAGGAACAATATGTTTAGGGATTTTTGGTAGATTATACAGTTTTGGTGCAAGAGCTTTAGAGTTTCTTTTTTATTTTTTATTTTTCACTCTTAGCCTTCGTCCTTTAGAGGGTATATTCAAGGCTGTTTAATAATATTTAATTTCTTAAAGGTTCGCTATTCTTTGCTAAAGTCAAATAAAATGATCAACATGTTATATTTATTGAACTCTTATATTTGAGGTTTCGTATTTCATAATTTTTTTTTGAGTTCCGAAGTAATTATTAAATATATCCTCATTTACTGGGAACGATAACTGTAACTGTTAAAACTTATAAATTTATGTAAAAGATAAACATAAAAATACACGATTTGATACCTAAAAGGTAATTTTAATTATAATAGTATTTAATTCAAATAAATTAGTGACAGATGCGAAACCGATACGAAAAACAATGAAAATTAAGTGGAAAGGGGAAACAACAACCCCTTCAGGAAGATACAAATTAACTCCGTCTAAAAAACAATATAATAGCAACTCAATGAAATGTTTAAAGAAATGATTGGGAAAATCTTTAGATGAAACATTGAAAAATTACACTAAAAATGGAACAACTAGAAAGGGAAAAAGAGGTACAACTTGATAATTACACGATAATCATTAAATGTGAAAGGTAATAACGAGCTGATACGTTAGAGAATTTTATCAGAGTTACGCTACGAATTGAATCAAAAGTCGAAAACGCAAAAAGAAGTAGATATAAAACATGAATTTGGGGAAATGGAAAATTGGAAAGAAAGGACATGCAAATATCTATATAAATAATGTTCCCTAAAGCAAAAAAGAAGATAGATACGAAAATAAAATACTAATAATAAACTATAAGAAGTAGTAACTGCATTGCAACGTGCCAATATTTCGTTATCGTTACCTGAATTGAAATTTTGGATTTGTGTTGTTAGGCATATTGTAGAATTTTTTCATTAAATGATTAAATTTTAATGGGTATGTTATTTCCTTCTTAGTATATATAATTACGACTATCAGTGTAAATGTCTTAAGTTTATTTCCCTGCATAAGGGAAATCCGCCCCTTGCGTCAAGAGTCCTCCGGCGTTAAGAAAATTTTGTCCAGCTTGAAAATTGAATATGTATGGTTAGATTTCATGTTGAGGAAAACGTAGACGAAGGACGCTACATGTTCAAAATGGCGTTTGTGTGGCCATTATATAGAAAGCGCATATAACGTGGTCATAAAGAAATGTTGAGTTAGAGACACGTTTTGTTTTTGTGTTTAAATATGAAAGCATGACACATTACGATCGCGGTTTAATTATGTTGGCTGTTGCAACTACACCATATCTGTGTGGTTTACTTTGGGTCGAGGACATATTACGTTTACCTTTACACTATTGGAGAGTGTTGGAAATTACCTTACCTTTATATTGACGTTATGCCTTATCGTATTGTCAAGAAATGCGATTTTCAAAAGAAAATCGTTTACATATAATATACTAACTTTATATTGAATGCGCAACACGTAAGTACATATCCTTTTTTCTGCAAATTACGTTCTTAAGTGGACAAATTAGACGAACTGGTTCACAACCATTAAAGTAAAGCTAATCTAATATTGTATGGAAAGGCTTAATACTGTGGTAATAAAAAAAACAGCTGACTTTTGATATAAATCATAAAATGTAGTTATTAGATTGAAATTATCCAGTTTCAATCAACCATCATTTTGAAATAATTCTACCTAAAGACAGGCTATATTTTAATACACCTTTTATGTCTCTAATAAGAATTGTTGTACTATCGTAAAGCTTTGCGAAAAGTTCAAGTGTACTATTTTATTTCCTTTTATGCTAAAATTAATTTTCAGACATTATTTTTATTGGTATATTATTAAATATACCAACAAGTACAGTTGTTGCGCTATTTACTAAGCTTCACATGTAGTATTAAAGTAAAACTTTCTCACTTTTTGTTGTATTTGAAAAAATAAGTTGTGCCCGAATTATGCATATATCTGATTTATAAGTGGAAAAGATGAAGAAGGGGAAATCAGGAGTGGATTGTATAACCAAGGAAAAAACTAATATAACAGACCAATTAATGAATTTGGAGATAGAAGTACAGAATGAAATATGTTCAGTATAGTAACAAATGAAGAAGAAGCGAACAAAGAGATAAATGGATATAGGTGCAGATCATAACAAACAGAAGGCTATGTAAGCTTCTTAATGATGGTTGGTGAATGGAATGGGAAAGTTGATAATACAAGTGGTATAAAAATAATCCAACCATGATAATTATGAAAACCAAACCAATGGCAGGATTATTATAAAACTGAGAAAGTCCAAACAAACAATAATTAAATCAAAGTTATTATGGGAAACATTTAAGAACATAGTCACTGAGCTGCGAGCTTATACATACCCAGAATAGTAACAGAAACATGCAAGCGTGCAGGTAAAATAGTGAAAAAAGGAAAAAAATAAAGGAGAGGAAAAACTTAGGAACCCAGAAACAAAAAAACAAAAATGATTATCTCTTGTAGAATGCAGAGAAAATAAAAAAATCATTTGCAAAATTGAGCAGAAAGATGAACAAAGACCGCACATTGGACAACTTAAGGGAATCAAGAAAGAGATGGAGGGCTGCAATGATAACACCAACACAAAAAAGGAAATTTTAATCATTGCACGGCCTGTAAGGTATATGAAAGGACTATAAGAAAAAACATTTTTTTAATTGACCAAAATAATCGTACAATCTGTCCATTAAGCACAATAAGTTCTTCGTTGATTATATATATATATATATATATATATATATATATATATATATATATATATATATATATATATATGTAGGTCATTAAAAGTATGGAAACATCGATGTAAGCATTAGTGGGATGAAACCTTCGGGAAGGTATATTAGACATATTTGCGGACATTTTTTATTCTTCATAAATTTTTGATTGGATGCTCCAGTTACGAGTAAATGGTATTAACTTTTGATTTTTAAATGGCATCATAACCATCTGACCGATATTTTGAATTCAGCTGGAAATTCTGAATACAACGGTTAAAGAAAAAAGAACTTAATTTAATTAGTTAATTAAATAATGCTACTATAAAACGCTCGAATTTATGAAATTTTTGTTAGGTATCTCATGTTAATCATTTATCTGCTTGCAGCGACCTTCAGTCGACCAACCAACCACAAACCACTTTCTAAATTGGGATTGTACTTATGAATTTCGTCGTAGAAGCAGTGGCGGTGTAGGCTTTTTCTTAAATGGTTTAAAAATGGCTATTGGTTATAAAAATTTTTATTTCGAGTATTAAAAATTATACATACATAAATAAAAACTAATATTATTTCACTAATTAAAGAAAGTTCAAAATAAGTACCTAATAAATGTTCTTTTATTGACAGATAGTTAGGGATTTTTTGTCATTAAATCTCCTCAATGTACTAATGCGCATAATGACAAGTTAATTACGTTGAAAAATCCCTAACTATCTGTCAATAAAAGAACATTTATAATGTACTTATTTTGAACTTTCTCTAATTAGTGAAATAATATTTAAAGCAAATGTTTGTTTATTATGTTATTTATTCTGCATTAACGTTTGGGGTGATATTGTTTCGAAGTTTTGTAGCAGTTGTTATCATTTTATAAAATGGAGCTCACAGAAGAAGACCGGATCGAGATTTTGATTATTTTGGGTTACGGTGATCGAAAAATAACCTATCAAGCTGCCAGCGACATTTTCAATACCAATCATCCAGAAAGGGCTGTACCAATTACAAAATCAGTTGTTTTTAAAACTCATTCAAGGTGGTTTCAATACAGAAGTGTAAAAGATACTAGACGAAGTGGAAGACCTAAAAGTGCCACAAATATGGATAAAAAAATTGAAGTAATCCAGAGCATTGTTGAACAACCAAAAACTTCAATAAAGCAATTGGCACTGGATCACGACATATCTGATTCTTCAGTACAAAGAATTTTAAAAACCTCCAAGGCAAAGCCCTACAAAATTCAGTTGCATCAAGAACTGGACGCCGAAGACTACAACAGACGACTGGAATTCTGTGAAACCTTTGAGGATCGTGGAGACCTTTTACCAAACAGAATATGTTTCAGCGACATTTTGTTTGAATGGGCAGGTCAACAAACAAAATTTTAGATATTGGTAGTTAGATAACCCGCACTGCATGGAACAATGCCATACTGAGCACCCTAAAGCTAAACGTTTGGGCGGGCATCATCAACGACAGAATAGTTGGACCATTATTTATTGAAGGTAATCTAAATAGTGAGAAATATTTAGATTTGTTGCAAAACCAAATAGTGCCCGCCTTACATCAAATGTTTGGCCAACAAAACAATATTTGGTTCCAGCAAGATGGAGCTCCAGCACATTATGGTCGACAAGTAAGAGGATTTTTGAACCAAGTGTTTCCTAATAGATGGCTAGGGCGAGGAGGTCCCATCGAGTGGCCACCTAGATCGCCAGATCTTACTCCACTGGATTTTTTCCTGTGGGGATACTTAAAAAACAAAGTGTATGTAAATCGGCCGAATAATTTAGATGAACTTCGGTAAAAAATCATACAAGAATGTGAGGCAATTCCTGTGGAAATGATTCAACGATGTGTTGAAGAATTTTCTCATCGCTTACGATATTGTGAAGAAGCAAATGGGGAACATTTTGAACATTTGCTGTAAATAATTGTGTCAATTAGACGTTTTAGTTTTTATTTATAATTTTTAATAAATGTCGAAATAAAAATTTTATAACCAATTGTAATAGCCATTTTTATACCATTTAAGAAAAAGGCTACACCGCCACTGCTTCTACGACAAAATTCATAAGTATAACCCCAATTTAGAAAGTGGTTTGTGGTTGGTTGGTCTACTGAAGGTCGCTGCAAGCAGATAAATGATTGACATAGATACAAAAATTTCATAAATTCGAGCGTTTTATAGTAGCATTATTTAATTAATTAATTAAATTAATACATACATACATATATATATATATATATATATATATATATATATATATATATATTGGTATGTGGAGAACACTCCTTTAAATGTTTTCCTTGATACTAAAAGCTTACTTAACTAGCTTACATACATATTTAACAAACTAAAAGTAAAACGCTTTAATTAAATCTTGTAAGTCCGAAGATTTGAACCATTTTAAGCGTCTGATTTCGTCTGTTCTGTCCATAAGTTTGTCAACATGAATATTTTGATTCACTTCCACTCGTTCACTATATGTAGCACTATATATTTTTATTTCGTCTTTGTCGATACACATGTCATTTTATATTCGGCAGTTGGGAACATACCACGGTGTGTTCACTATTAGTCGCATGATTTTGTTTTGAAAACGTTGCATAGTTTCTATGTTGCCATAGCTAGCTGTTCCCCGAGCTAGATGCCACAAGTCCATTTAGGTTCTAATATGACTTTATATATTAGTAATTTAATCTGTATTGCAAATTGCGATTCTTCCTGTTATCCAAGACATTTGTCTGAGCTTTAATCCTGTTTCCTTTTTGTGTATAGATGCTTCAGGTAGGTACGGGTTTATCCTCGTTTGCTTTCATTTTCCACTTTTTAACCAAATTTGTAGTCTATGGATATGGCGTTGCAACATTCGCCTGGCAATTTCAGGATTGGGGTGAGAAGCAAGTATAACTGTATGACCTACAAACGTTGCAGTTGTGATTATGCTGAATTTTGGTATGTCACCTGTATACAACAAATATAAGATAGGACCGAATACGCTTCCTTGCGATACCCCAGCTGTTATAGCGTGTAAATACATCATGTAGTTGCACTAGGAAATTTCTATTCATTAAACATGACTTGAGTATTCCATAGTGTGGATGTGGTAATATCTTCTTCAGTTTGTAACATAATCCCTCAAGACAAACCTTATCAAAAGCTTGTCCTATGTCTAGGTATACAGCACAACAGCAGAACTTTCTTTCTGTGTCTTTATTAATTTTTTTAACCACACGATGGTTTTTTTCAATTGTTCCGTGTGCGTTTCTAAATCCAAACTGATGGTCAGGAATGAGTTGTTTTTCAACTATTCTAATATTTTTAACATTAATTTCTCAAACACCTTTGACAAAGTGGGAAGTAAGCTTATTGGCCTATAGGAAGTCATTTCGGAAACATTTTTACCCTGTTTGGAAAGCATTATAATTTGTCCAATTCTCCAAGTTGTTGGTTAATAGCCTAACCTTGGTGCAGCATTGAATGTGTATAATTCGGAGCTAAACTACTCGTACTATTTTACTATTAGTTATCTTGTAGTATTAAATAGAGGTACCTTGTAAATAATCCAACTATCAACTAAATAAAATTAGTTAGGAAACTTAATCATTTTATCACTTTCATTAACATTTACCTTTCAAGTTAACCTATTGTTTGGTTTCTAATTCGAATAGACGTATTTCGAAATGTAGATTAGATTTTAGTTTCCCAAATGCTCAGTTACACATTGTAATTAGATGCTATTTAATTGATGAACTGCTTAGTAATCGCTAATGATTTCCAGCCAGTCAGTTTAATCATAGGCAAGCTATGCTTTCAACAGGGTTACCCTAAAGTTTAACAAACTGGCTAAAAAGTTCAGCTCGTGACAGGAATATATGTAAACGCAGAAAATTACCACACTTGAAAATCAAGTAACTGTATTTTTATAGAAATGTAATTATTTTTAAATTTAATTAAAATATTATGTAAAACAAATTTAATCAACATTCAAAGAAAGTTAAGTATGAAATTTTACTTTACTCAATTTTATCCGTAATACGAATGACAGAAATTATGTTCTGTTGCTCCTTTAAAATCTTATCACGTAATGAGAACGCAGGATTTTTAGTTTTTCTCTCAAATCTCTATCTGATTTATGTAAGATGTAGATCTTAAAGATTACATAATCGTTATTAGGAATAATTTAAATTATATTAGATTATGGTCGCTGTCACAGAGTGTAAATTTAATTAGAAATTTATATAAAGGAGTGCCCTATTTCTCTTCCTGCTACGTCAAAGTTCAAGCAGATGCTACCTTTTCCGTTTATAGAAAGGCACATAAGAACCAAGGATGTAGCCGTTGCTGTTTGCTTGTTTGATTAAGGAAATCAAAAAGTGAAACTTTCGCATAAAATAAATTTCTATTAATAAAATGTATAACTTAGTATTCCAAAAATAGTCATCTTACTCCATTCAAGTTCTAATAAAACGGGATGAGTAGACTAAAATTATGGCATGATAGTGATATTAATAATTTTTTTTTAGTTAACCAGTCAGCTGCTTCGGCTATTAGCTCCGTTTTAGAAATTGAATAACCCTTTTTTCATATTTTATATCTGGAGTTAAAGAATTTGCTATTTCATTTACTGTCTTTCGCATTCACATGAAAAGTATTTTACTGTGTGGATGTTTTGTCAATGATCACACTTTGTTCGCATGGCATCTGATATATAAGAAGACGTTGTTCTGGTATGACTCATCCTCAATCTGGTAATCAAAGTTTGTTCTCTCCTAGTTAGTGATAGATTATACTCATATTTTTGTATCTTGGATTTAATTTGTTTCAGTTTGGATGTATCATTAGTCCACTGTCTCTGTCAGACTTGCTCAGTTTTCAGTTTTGTATTGATTGAAACTCATCGTACCGAGATGCCATCCTTTGACATGGTTCTCCTTTTGTTTTCAGTTTGGATTTTTAATCAGAAATGTCATTGTGATTTCTATTAATTTGACTTGTAATTCAAACTAACTTAACGATTTTATTTATATTCCCTAACCAATGAAGCAAATTTAGCATAATTTGAACTAGAGGATCGGCATTACACGCATTTGATATGGTTTTTAAAGCACTCATGGAATCAGTAATATTTGAAAATATTACCGGTCATATACTATATATACCTTTAAACACGTCCAAATAGCGTAGAGTTCTACCATAAACTCACCTGAAGTACGTGGTAGTATACAGTAATGCGAATGCTCATATGAATGAAAAGCAGCAGCTGCACCTTCCTTTCTTTTCGAACCGTCCGAATATAACACGGTTGCATTTTGATGTATTGTTACACGATCACACCACACCAGGAATCGTGGAAGCTTACCACGGCAATCTGGTTGCCAAGCTAATTGCAGTGGGGTTCCATATAAGACGTATAATGGTTAAAATCTAAAGCAACAAATAACAACACTCAATCCGGGAAGATAGAATTGTAGCCTACTCGATAAAATCATACACAATTGAAGTTCAAACATTCAATTCATACAACATCCTTTCATTTTAAAAGAGCACGTTAAATCTCCTCTTAACTTAATACACGTCACTTCAATTTTGAAAATATTTAGGTTCAGTTACCCTTAAATATAAATTCATCCAAAGCTTGATACAATTTTGAAACACACGTTATCGTAAATTCATTGGTCATACCCTGCACGTTCATCAAATCATAGTAAGGTGGATACTTTGTAATTTACCCTCGTTTACGCATAAACTGATACTTATAACTGTATAATTTTTCCAAATTATACTTCAGACTATTAATTTTTAACCACAAAAACTTAATTCATATCTTAAAATTGAAAAACGTAACGATCAGTGAGTCGTTTATGAATCATATACTTTCTGAAATACTGTTTGAATTTTTATCATTAAGCTGTATTGAAACATTCACACGTATGAATGAATCGATGTAATTCAAATCTGAAATTTCTTCTTAATAAATAAATCATGATCAGTATTGCGAATTCAGTGATTTAATGAATTCAAACTAATTAAATTTTGTAATCCATTTGACTCAAAATATACAATTTTCAGATTCATTTAACCAAAACGTCAAAAGTTTGATTATTTTTAAACGGTGTAATGCTTTATGTTGCTTCTCATACAAAAGGAAACAAGGAAATCTAATAAAATAATATTGGTTATCTTTGAAACTGTAAAATTATAAGGAACTTTTATCACAATTTAAACAAAAGAATAAGTTAACTAATCGAACTATATTGATCTATTTTACAAAAACATTTACATATACGGCTTCCGAGAAGCAACACATACAAAAAACGATTCTTATAGTTTAGAGTTCCTAAATCTTACAATCTAAACGTATAATAAAATAATGAAGATTAATTATCCTTAATGCCATAGTGAAATTTACAATATAAACAATGATATCTCTAGAGATAATCCAACTTCCACCATTCAAATACCCAAAATTATTCCTGCATATATAAATTCCGTAGTCCCTTATCCGGTGTAATGCTTTAATTAATCCTGAGTATGTAATATACACTCGTTACTAATAATCGGCATTTAATAGGGTTTTCACTGGCCGTAGCAGAATATTTTAATTCCACTGGATCGCTGTAAATAGTCGACAAATCGCACACATATTTAAATCAGTAGTATCAATGTCCGATACTGTCTAATTTATTTCATACTGCTTACCACACCTTTATTTAGTTACACAAAGGATCCCTTCAAGTTAATTTTTGATCGCGTAGGTTTAATATACAATATTTTCTTTAATGCAATGATTGCTATGTATTATAGATCTGTATAAACTTTTCCTAGATTGCATAAAAACTGTAGCAATTTTCAATTCAAATTAATTCCTTCATTTGTAAACATTTAAATACTTCATCCCAAAAATGGGTTTCTTCAGTAAACTAGTATGCACTGGGACACTAATTATTTACAAATAAAAAATCAGCATAGATCGTTACAAAAATACTCGCGCGCGACCGCCCTCTTCAGTAAAACTCTGAGCCCGAGTGTCTCCATGTTCTGTACTGTCACTTTTCCTTATATACCTTCAGGAATCCACTCTTCAAAACATCATCATATTTATCCCGCTTAAATTAAAACTGCCTATCCCAGAGGAGTTCGTAACTCTCGTCTTCGTCGCGCACCGAAGCCGCATTCATACTTTCTCAATCTGGCATCCCGACCTACATTCAACTTTTTATGAAAATCTCAGATATGCGCGAACTTTCCTTTCGCAAAATTCCAAAAATTTTGATACCATTTGTCCTTAAGCATACATGAAATTTTCCATTTGCCAAATTGTGTCATTTATACAAGAAAAAGTATACATACATGTTCTTTAATACAGCATCAACATATCATGAATTTAGAAGCTACACCTTGACAACAATTTTAAACTGTGCATTTATTAAAATACAGTGGCCGGATACCGTAGTACTTATTCATTATCGCCTCAATAGAGGTGTTACTAAAAGATTAATTCTCATTCAAATTTAATACTTTCAACCCAAATATTTATACCACATTTAAACGTCCTTTTAAATAATGTCGAACGCTTTACTAATTCCAGTGGCGTAGTATTTACACCAATTTACGTTATGTACGCACAAAAAAATATTTTCTCGTAAAAACTGATCCAAGATACGTCCTACACACAACACAAGACTGCATATACCCTGCGGGTCAAAATAATCTCACAGTATCGCTACTACTTGTATCTTCACAATGGTCTGCTATACATTCCGGTAATTGTGCGAGCTCGTAAATTGGTAGGGTGTCAAAATTAGGTACCGGTGTATAAGATGTAAGATTTGCATCCATTAAAGAGCGAATTTTACTCCACAGAAACAGGTGTATCTCTAATAAGAGATCATATACTAACTTCCATAAAATTTCAACACCTACAATTTATTGAACGATTTTATTGAAATTTTCGTCAACGATGTCTTTCATTAGAACAAACAAACGATTAAAATTTGAAAACAAAAGAACAAAAACTAAAAATGTTTTTTTCAATAATGAGTTGCTCCGTCACGATTTGTAATGCACTCATTTAGACGGCGTGGCATGCTATCAATCAAGTAATCTATAGCTGTCTGTGGTTCTACCAATCCAAGCTTCTTCAATCCGTAGCCGGAGATCGTGTAAGTTGTCTGGAGGGTGTGGTAAATTATACAGTGGCCTACCAACCTCATCCCATACATGTTCAATGAGCGACAAACCAGGCGACCGAGCAGGCCATGGAAGGACGGCAATGTTAGCTTCTTCCAAAAAACGTGTTGTAGCCCTTGTCGTATGAGGGCCCGCATTATCCTATTGGAAAATGGGATTTTCCAGCCCCCTGAAGGTATGGAAGCGCAACGGGTTCTAGCACATTGGCAATATAACCAGCGGCGTTTAAGTTGCCATCAATGAAGACCCAGGGTGATCTACCGTAACCTATTGCACCCTATATCATCACTCCTTGTGTGAGGGCTGTGTTGCGTTTCACAAAAAATTATGGATTTTTACGTTCTCCACGCATCCGTCTTACCTTCCTACGACCACCTTGGGCCCATAAGCAAAATCGGGACTCGTCACTAAACACAATTCGATGCCATTCTTGCGCCCAATTCGCTCTTTCGTTGCTCCATTCTAGCCTGCGTAGACGGTGAAGTGGTGTAAGAGGAAAACATAAAAATGGACGATATGAATGCAGCCCATAAGACCTTATACGACGATAAACAGATGACATTGACATTCTGGGTCCTACACCTCTCATCCAATCATTTGCAATCGATCGAGTTGTTGAAAATCTGTCTCTTGTGGCCAAAAGTCTTAAGCGATGTTCTTCGCAATCGGTAGTCCTGCGGGTATGTCCAGATCCAGGGCGACGTTGTTGCACCCGTTCCTCGGATCATTTAGACCAGCATCTCAATACCGTTGTAACATTTCGGTTTATACGACGAGCAATTTCTCTTAGCGAAAGTCCGGCATCTTTTATGCCAATAATACGTTGACGTACTCTTGGCATTGTTCCCAAGTTCAGAACGAAATTGTGAACAAACAATTTTCAAAATTGACACTGATTGCTTTATTTCTTCAAATGTATTGTTACTAAGTGTAAAGGGACAAACAAAAAAAAACTACTAGCTTGATTTTATTCAAATTTTAATCGTTTGTTTGTTCTAATGAAATACATCGTTGACGAAAATTTCAATAAAATCGTTCAACAAATTCTAGGTGTTGCAATTTTTATGGAAGTCAGTATACATACCTTTCCCAACTTTCTTTTTTGATTTCTCTATAGATCTTTTCGTTATTGCTGGTGTCCTTTTTAATGTAATCATATCTTCGTATGGTGGGTAGCACTTAAATATTACTAAAGCTTTCCTTCACCATGGTGTATCCACACATTTTTCTTTTTGTCTAGAGAAACGCTGATAAAGCCGCCTCCAAAATCGTATTGGTGAGCACTCCTACTATTCCTTGTCTGCCACCTTCACCTTTGGTTAACTGTCTAGATGTCAATCTATCATATTTCCTTCAATATGCCTTGCGAAGTTGCCATTTGTTGATGATTGGTATGATTTGCAAATTCAACTTGAATTGGAAGATGGACGGTCCAGGCGATATTGTCTAATACTTTCTATCGTAACAGTCGGGCTATTTGGCCGGATACTCGAGACGGATCGTTTGCCGAAAAGTTCTTAGTAGCGGAGTTAAAATAACTAAGCTTTTGTCTTCGCCGAATTCTTCAATTAACATGCCTGGCAAATCAGTTTTATGTGACCTCCATAATATATAATGAGTTAAAATCCACAACCATTAAGTACGGCGTTCTGAGTTGACACACCAGATGTTGAATATTCTCAGCAAACCGAGTAAAATGAGGTAAGTATATATTGCACATAGTTAACTTAAGAGGACATGTAACTTGAATAGCTACCGCATGTGAAGAGGTATTTAACGAAATGATTTTGTCATGACAAGTGATGTAATAGTCATATATGACGTCACAGGGCCACAGTGACCAATAATTTTAAATAGTACCTTATGGCAAGTGACATCTCGTCTGAAAGGTATTAAAATTACTTATTCAGTCATACTAATTGTGTTAGGGTTTAGGTTGATTTTGATAGAAAAATTAAATAAATACTAAAATTATAGTTTGGCATTTAATTAAAAATATCGTGGCAGATGGATTGGACGACGAGGTCCGATAGAATGGCCAGCTTGGCCACCAGACATGATTCCATTAGATTTTTTTCTGTGGGGGTACTTAAAATCTAAGGTTTACGCTACAGCACCTGGAAGTATGCACATTTTGAAACAAAGAATTGTTGAAGAATATAGAGAAATTTCCGCAGACATATTTGAACTAGTACGACAAGAGTTTAGCAATAGGATGCATTACTGTATATAATCATCAGGGGAGTCCGAACTTCGGTATCGAACGTAAGCCCTTTCCTAGCCTTAGAGCCTTTGCGATTTTTATTGCACTCTAAATCAGCTTTCGCTTAACGTTTTTACGCTTCGCGACGGGCACCGTAGTCTTCGCTGTTTCTGCGTTAGGATTGTCACTGTTCCGCATACAGTCGACACAAAGAAGCAGATCCCGTCCAGGAAAGAAGCACTACAACCAGCCAGGACAACCAGCCAGGAGCCAAACCACCTAGAAGGACACCGGCAGGGTCACAGGAGCAGCAGCAGCAAGGAACCATATTTGGAGAATTTTAAAATAAATTTTTGTTTTTATTTTTTGTTTATTAATACTAGCACCTCGGTGAGAGTCCACTCTTTCGATAACAATAACAATAATTTCTGACCCGCTTTTTCAAGTACCCGCACTAACACGCCATGGTAAAACATGGCAAACCGAGCCGGGCTACGGTCTCCCTAGCTCGTTCCCCACCGCCGAGTTTCCCGCCAACTAGATCCGCTACACCACCTCCCTCCCTATCCTTTGCGGCAGCTGTCGCATCTTCTTTTACACTAGTGAGGGCATCTTCTACGTCGCTACCGCTAAACCCTCTCCTAAACCTTCCGCTACCTATAATTCCAGTTTCCCGATATTGCATCCGTAATATACCCGCAAATACCCAAAAATCCTTTTTGCAAGCCCTTGTCCCTCTCCGTCTCCCCTGGTTGAACGTAAAGCTCAACACAGTCGCACCTGCTTGTTGGAAACGAGCGAGGCCCTGCCAGCTATTACGCAGCATCACTTCGGAGAGCCTGCATTGACGCTGTCGCAGTTATCAGGTCCCCGAACGTCCGCTACCTCAACCAACCCCAACCCTAAACCCATGTCCTTCTCTTGTGCCATCCGTGGCGTGGACAAGGGCATCCTTCCCAGAAGATATCCGGCAATCCATCGACCTTCCTAAAATCACAAAAGCAATCCGGATCATATCCAAACTAACACGCCTACTTCCTTTATCCGACTAATTACCCCGTCGCAATCCACACTCAACCACCTGCTTTCCAACGGTGTCTACCTTTTCGGTAGACACTGCCACTGCGGACAATCTCGGATTCCTAACCCCACCCTCAAGTATTGCCCCACTTGCACGCAGGTGGGCCATATTTCCGATGAATGTCCTACCCGCGCCCTCCGTGGCCCCACCTGTGGTGAAAGCCACAAAGCCTCGTCCTGTACCCGCGTGAATACACCAAAGTGTAACAACTGCGGTGGACCTCACGCTACCAACTCCTTTTCCTGCGCAACCCGCCGTGCGATTCCCACCACCGCGGCAGCGACTGCCGTATCCAAACCGCTCCCTCCTTCCACGTTGGACACCGAGGATGACGATAAACTCAAACCACCCATTTCCATTCCCGATTTCATCCTGAGTGTAGGGCCGACATAGCGAACGCTGTCAACATTACATCCAGGGAATATTTGAAACGCCGTACCAGGGTCACCTTTTTTGGCAATAATATAGCTATCACTACCCACAACATCCGATCCTAATCCTACACCTTAACCCCTCACCCTAATCCCTTCCTCTCACCCTAAGTACAATGGATCTAATAATAAGTACAATTAATGCGAGGGGTATCCGTCTGAAGCGCCCCCTCATTAAGAATCTATTAGCCACAAATCAAATACAAGTCCTGGCAATCACAGAAACAAAACTAACCAACCGTTGTACCCTTGAGTTTGCCCCTTATAATTCATTCTTTCAATTTAGCGCCCACAATAGTTTGCGAGGCACAGCCTTCGTAATCAAAAATTCATATCCTGCCACCCCTTATCCTCTTACGCAGAACCTGCAGCATCTCGAATGTGTACCTGCAACGGTGCACTTTCCCCTTCTCGTCACCTTTTTCTGTTATTAATTCCCCAAAAATCAATTGATATCTCCCGCAAACCTCTCCCGCAGTACATCGTAAACCTGATCAAAGGGAAGAGGCGGGTATATCGCGAATTCCTGAGATCAAGGGACCCCGCTCTCAAGACCGAATATAACCGATTAAACGCCCTAATTCGGTGTGAAACCAACACTTACACAGAAAGAAAATGGGTCCAGGTCACCTCCAATCTCAACTATAGAGATGGCAAGAAGTTCTGGCACACCTTCTATATACTTACTAAAAGGAAAACCAAACCCAAGTCACACCTAACCGATCCTCAGGGTAACTTAATTTCCAGCGATCAAGAAAAGGCCGAAATTTTTCGCCACCACCTACAATCCGTCTATACTTCAACTAACGATCCCTCGTTCGATGACGACTTTAAAAATCGTCTAGAGCAAGACCTTGAGTAGTTCAAAAACTCCGAATTACCCGAGAAAATATTGGATGATAATGATCCGTTTTTCAACCCAATTACTCCCACTCAAACCCTAAACTACTTCCAAAAAGGCAAAATATCCGCTCTCGGACAAGACGGACTCAACAGACTTATATTGAGACACCTACCACCACTAGAGATGAGACGAGTAACGTCCATATGTAACAAATGCCTCTCCCTTTCGTACTTCCCGACGGTGTGGAAATCCGCTTCGACCGTCATGATTCCCAAAAACTTCTCCGACCTGACAGAACCCTCATCCTACAGACCCATCTCTCTCCTCAGTTGCCTAGGGAAATGCTTAGAGCAGATCCTAGCCCGAAGGCTGGGAGATGACATAGAACGCAATAACCTCTTACCCGACAGCCAGTTCGGCTTTCGACCTAATAGAACCTGTCAGGACCCATTCCTAAAACTCCTCACCGAAACGTAACGAGCATTTAACCACCGCCACTGTAACCTCGTCGTGTTCTTAGACATAAAGCAGGCCTTTGACAAAGTCTGGGATGCGGGTCTAGTTCACAAAATCCAAGCATTAGGTATCCCCCCGAGCTCACGATGCTCCTACTGTCGTATCTAACAGATAGGACGGTACGAGTCCGAGTGGGTTCATCCCTTTCACAGAGTTTCACCCCCAAACAGGCGTACCCCAGGGTCCTGCCTTAGCATCTATACTATACCTTATCTTCGCCAATGATATCCCCAGCGTAACAACGCCCGGAGTATCCCTGGCACAGTTTGCCGACGGCGCTGCCTTCTGGGCAGCTAATCGGTCAACCAAAACGCCTCCAACAGTATGTCCAGTACCCTACGGAACTTCTCCAATTGGGCCAACCAATGGAGAGTCTCCATAAACCCCACCAGAACCCAAGCCGTTCTATTCCGGCACCCTAACTATACCCGAACACAAATTACTCTCCAAAAACGACGAAGACATTTTCCTGCAAGGGGATCGATTACCGATATTTGACGACATAACATACTTAGGATTTACATTTACCAAGAACCTTAACTGGAACGCTGACCTGAACAAGACCCTGAACAAAGTACGGGACCTATCCAACCTCGTGGGCGCCCTTAGGGGGCGAATAGGAGGTTGTCAACCCGAAACCCTACAACATTCCTACGAGATATTCATACGACCCGTCATAGATTACCGTGCTCCATTGTACGCTACCCTAAAACCCAAAGAAGTAAAATCCATAGCCTCATGTGAACGCCGAGTCCTACGGCGAAACAGAAGTTACCAAAAACATGCTACGCATTCCACATGCGCCCCTTACCCACATCCAATATCTAAGAACCCACAGAAGAAAACCGAAAAATAAATTCAAGCACCCTCCAACTATCCTGATTCAGAACATCGAAAACCTCCCCGAAGAATTCGACGAACTCCTTGATTATATCCCATATACCCTGAGATAAAATCGAAGACGACCACTGTAACGACCTAGGAATCGAGCCAACACACACCACGCACCTCATATACACACCATATATACACTTCCAATCCAAACAAAAATAATGTAATATTATATTAATAGTATATACTTTTTTTTTGCAACCACTTAACGCCACACACTACATTGTATGCACGTATACACTACACACAACAATATAACTTCACTAACACACAAAAGACTCAGGACTGAAGAGTAAGTAAGATTAGCTACTAATAATATATATATATATATATATATATATATATATATATATATATATATATATATATATATATATATATATATATATATAGTTATATGTTAGCGTAGCTTTCTTAATGCTTATTCCTGTAGTTTCTCTTCAGTCCTGAGTCTTTTGTATATATATATATATATATATATATATATATATATATATATATAATCTCTGTTAGTTCGAGCATCTGATCCTACAGCCTTTCTTATGCAGTCGTATCTTCTAACATTAAAATTAAAAGACGCGCCTTCCCTAAGGTGTGCCACATGTAAACAGAAGAAAAAGATTAGACATTAATGTTTTTATTTCGGCATAGTGAACTTGAATACCATTACAGTATTGTAATACGAGTCATTTTTAAAGATACTGGTGCTTTAAGTAACTCCTTACACACTCGATAAATAAATAAAGGTGTAGATGAAATAAAAACGCGGTAACTAATAAATAACGTGTAAATAAATAAAGTAATATACATTACATGGTTAGATAAAGTAGACAAACATATTTGAAACAAACTATCCCTATGCAATAGATAGTGCAAACACGCGTTTTTCTATTAACAGAGCTTTTAGTAATTGACTAAGCGACTATACTTTAACAGCTAACTGCTGATTATGTAAGGGCGCAAGAACTCAGTACAATATAAAACGCAAAGTGGCATTATTTAGATAATGCAGAGTCTGAAATGTTATTATAACGTTTGTGTATAAGCCCATAATTTGTATTGAGAAAATCCTCTTGACCTAGAGGTTTATTGGTCACGTACACTATTTAACATACCGTTATTTAGTTACTTCTTTGGAATCTGTCTAAATTCACCTTATGAGTTCATAGAAACACGAAAAAACGATGGTGTTTATGGTCCTTCGAGCTATAAACATTAACTAACAATCAAGAAAATCAGTGCTAGCAAATTTACGCCTCTCTCGCACAAGAATACATCCAACATCTAAAAAAGCCAGTGTCTACACAGAAGCACTAAAAGAAGAGTAGCAAACATGCAGTCGAAGATAAAAAAAGTAAACTTACTCACTCAGCGACAAAATGAAATTGGTAAAATACATGAAGAAAGTGAAAAATATGAAGAAAGGTACATCCTCAAGAAAAACAGCAAGGTACGTTACGGATCGCCAACAGAAATTGGAGGATCTCAATGTCGAGGAAATTCAGAACGTGACGAAATAGTCAAGTTAGGTCGACGGTACCACGATTATAATAAATCAGCGTATGTCTATCAACTAAATAAAATCGATAGTGGCATAAAAGAACACCTGAACTGAAATAATAGGGGTGTTACAGAATGTGGAAGAAGATAATATGTTGCAAAACGTCGAAAGGAGGTATTAAAGAAAAAAAGACGGCAGTTTAGGAAGATCAAGTTATTACAGCGCAATTACAGCAAATTCGGGACACAACTAATAAAATTTAATAAATCAATGTCAAGAACTAATAAGCACCTACTCGAAAATAATCAAACGAAATTAACAAAAAGCAACGTGAGTAGATGTATAATCCAACTAAATGTGATTAACGTTTATAACGAAACCATTACAAGTGGCATTTGTAAAAGCAGAAGAAGAAATACTGTGAGACGTTCAAATACATCATAGACACCGATTGCACCACATCGCATTACCAACAGCTCGGTTCCCATAATAACAGGAAGCGGTAAACAGAGGAACATAGGAAGACATACGATGTCGTGCCGATGTGGTGCGAGTATCTATTTTAAATAAGATAAACAAAACTTCTGTAACCTAACATAAATAGATTCGATAAACAAAACTACTGTAACCTAAAAAAATAGCATGAGTTGGGATTCGGGGAGGGGTGGAGGGAGGGAGCGAGTGAGAGAGAGGGAGGGAGGGAGCGAGGAAGCAGAGAGAGTGAGAGTGAGAGTGAGAGTGAGAGTGAGATTGAGGTGAGAGTGAGATTGAGCGTGAGGGTGAGGTGAGGTGAGAGTGAGAGGAGTGAGAGTGAGGAGAGTGAGAGTGAGAGTGAGTGTGAGAGAGAGAAAGAGAGAGAGAGAGAAGAGTTTTTTCTTTTTTCCGAGGGGAAGGTGAAGTATTATTAAGTTAGAGTAACAAATTTTGTAAACTTACTATAAGTAAATAAAAGTAGTATTTTCTGAAGAATATTACAGTGCTAACCCACCACCAAAAAGACGTTTATATATGTAAATACAACCATTTTTTCACTTTAATATTTACATGATTGCAATACATTGCGAGCAAAACGTATGTAAGAGAATAAATTTTATTTGCATTAACAGTGATGAATATCATTTGTGGAAATCTATGAATTGCCCAAAATTTAAAGAAGAACTGACCATTCAAGAGATAAAAACCGAAAAAGGGTTATCTTTGTTTGAAGCCAAGGAAAACCTAAAACTATCGCCAGTCTTGTCCAAAAATGTATTTGCGAACATAGCACCAAAATCTATTACACAGATTGCCAATGAGGTAATAAATATTCTTTTACGCCGTCGAAAAAATTATGGAAAGTGGTATTAGGGAATACCTTCAAATGGATATTATAGATAAAGGATCAGATAAGTTTGTAAAACCTAAAAGGTATTCTAACGCCGAACTTTTACGTTTTACAAAACCTTCTGTACATCGATAGTGTCGACCACCGGAGAGGGCAAATCTTCCTCAGATGAAATGAAGACAGTAGAATGTGAAGTGTCCAGGTTGAAACACCAACTCAGTTCCGTTATTCCCACTGAGCAACTACTGTCGTGTGATAAATAGTCTGTGATAAATAATCTGTGATAAATAGTCTGCGATAAATAGTTTGCGATAATAGTGTTTGTTTCAAATATGTTCATGTTTGTCTAGTTTACTTAATCAAGTAGTGCATATTACTTTATTTATTCATATATTATTTATTAGTTGACGTGTTTTTATTTTATCTACCCTTTTATTTATTTATTTATCGATTTTGTAAGGAGTTTTTTATAACTTAAAACACCACTATCTTTAAAAATGGATTAATAATTTTCGATATGTCTCACAATATTTTTTCTTCTGCTTTTATAAATGCCATGCGTATTCATCACATTTATTAATTTTAGTTTGATTATACATCTACTCACTTCGCTTTTTGTTAATTTCGTTTGATTATTTTCTTTATTTCTTGATGTTGATTTTTTAAATTTTATTAGTTGTGTCGTAAATTTCTAACTTATCTTCCTCCACCTTCGGAACACCCCTTTTAAATTCTACTTCATGTTCTAATCTAATTTCCCTAGGCTCCTGGATGATGTGATTAATTCTGTCTTGTAACCCTTGTAACCCATATTCATTTTCTTTTGGATATTGCACCAATT
Organism: Vesta saturnalis; assembly: GCA_036346205.1. Classification (NCBI taxonomy): domain Eukaryota; kingdom Metazoa; phylum Arthropoda; class Insecta; order Coleoptera; family Lampyridae; genus Vesta; species Vesta saturnalis. Next base: position 932,808 of record JARFJB010000896.1, read on the forward strand.
GCTTGACTATTTGGTCATGATTCTGGATTTCCTCGACATTTATAACGCTTTTACCTTCGGTGGTGGGTCAATCGTTGATAGAATTATTTAAGAGGGTGGGGGCGGTCAACTGCGGTGGGATTATAGCGGTATAAGCGGGTTACTTGAGCGCCAATCTAGGTGAACGGAGTAGAGAAGCCTAGGTTCCTTTTCGCGGGGATTAAAAAGGGATAAAAGCGGTCCAAGTAGCGTCAGTGAAGACATCGGCCTACCAGGGTTTCCGAAGATTTAAATGGGTGCCAGTATTAAGACCTGTGTCGCTGCAGAATCAGAAATGCGCGGTCCCGGTAGTAAATAAGACTTAAAGAATAATTCAGTTCCAAAAAAATATAACTCCTGGTACAGAGATCGGAAAAAAAATGAAGTTGTATACGTTGTGAAGGACAACAACGCGAGTTGTCAAAAGGCAAGAAAATAAATCAATACTCTTTGTCTCAGAAGAAAAGAAATTAATTTTGTTACCGCGGGTAAGTGGGACAAATTAAATTAATATTTCTCGGACAAAAAAAATAATACTCAAAAATGGGTGGTTACGGTGCGAGGACTAAGCCCCTAATTTATTAGGGCAGCTGTAAAAAACGTACTATAGTGCTTGGCGATGTCAATTAACAAAATAATTGTACGCCAACGGTGGCGAAAAAAAACCTAAATTTCCGGTGTTTTTTTTAATATAAATTAGCTAATTTCTTGTTTTAGATGCTTTCTTTACGCAAAATAGTATTAATAATAATAAAAACAACAATAATAAAAATAATAATCATATTATAGTAATAATTAAAATCCTAAAAACGTGTGTTTTATATTTTTGCAGCAGATATGGCACATGGTAACAGAAGAAAGTTGGGGGCACGGCATTATAAAAATTATACAGAAGAAACACTGTTACAAGGTGTTAAAGCTCTGAAGAGTAGAGCTATGAGCTCTAGGGAAGCCGATAAACATTTTAACATTCCCCGCAAAACCCTTTACCCTTTAACCCTTTAACCCTTTAACCCTTTAACAAGGTAATAAGGTAATACCGCCAAACTGAAACCGTAACTTAGTTTTAAGTTTTTCTATGAAAAACTTTGCCCACCAAGATTTAAATTTTTTCTCGGGTACTTCCTCGGAAATTAACCAAACAACGTGGCTAACGATTTGTGACGCTAAAATAAAACTTTTGGTACAAACGCAATTTGCAAACAAAAATCTCCCAAAAAGATATTAATCAAAAACAAGAATTTCCTGGACAATAAGTTGTAGTTTGATGGTACCTCGTATAAAAGAAATTCTAAGTATAACGTGTAACTAAACAATTAATGGTAGGTCTCTAAATACTTAGGTCAAACTTAATGTGCAGTTGATTCGTGGTTTGAAAACAATATTATTTGTAAACTGTTACCCACGGACAAAATCTTCACCTATGAAGATATAAAAATAATTAACGTACAGATAGCCAGCTTAATATTACTAGAAATGCTGACTTAATTAAGATGGTAACGGTAGTGTTTCTAAACTGCAAAGAAACTCGTTGATAACACGCTTATCGAATAATTGCACACGTGCAAATACAATTAGTTAAATATATTTTCCTAAATATCTACAAATACAAGATTTACTACTTGTATCTTATGTAAAAATAGCAGAATAGCGGGCGGTAATTTATCACCACATCAACAGTGGTAGGTAAATCAAATTAATACGCTTAATCAATAAACTTACTCGAATAGATCTGGGCACCAAAGGAGTATAAATTCTTCGCATGCACTCGCACTTTGAATAGTGCAAAAAATATCGCGTTTGGCGTATTTGATTATATAACTCGTCTTTGACCATGAAAACATTTTATTAACAATTTATTACATGGAATGTTTAAATTCAAACGGTCAATTTTAGAACGTAAAAACAAATACAGGTTGTTCTAATACAGGGTGTTCTAATAATAAAAAATGGTGACAAAGTTAGGATTTATTTTTAATCGTTACACACTGAGATCCTCTAATTTCTGTTTGCGGTCCACAACACACCTTTCCGTTTTCCTAGAGTAAGCACCTTTCTTCATATTCACCGTTTTCTTTATGTGTTGCCAGTTGAATTTTGTTGCTGACCTAGTACGTTTACTTTTTCCATCTTCCACTGCATGTTTGATACTCCGTTTTTAGTGCTTCTGTATGGATACTGGCTTTGTTAAATGTTGGATGTCTCCTGTGTGAGAGAGGCGTAAATTCTCTAGTACTGATTTGCTCGATAGCTAGTTAAGGTTTATTGCTCGAAGATCCATTAACACCATCGTGATACTTCAGATTCTTTATCAACTCAGAAAGTGAATTTCGACAGATTCAAAAGTTGATATAGCTAAATAACGGTATGTTAAATAATGTACGTGGTCAATAAATGTTTAGTTCAAGAGTATTTTCCCAATACAGATTATGAGCTTATAAACAAAAATTTTAATAACATTCCCGACTCTTTATATTATCTAGATAATGCCACTTTGCGTTTTATATCTACTCATTTCTTGCGTCCTTGTATAATCAGTAGTTTAGCTGTTACAGTGTAGTCGTTTGATGCAAATGCTAAAAGCTCCGTTAATTGAAAAACGCGTGTTTGCACTACTTATTGATCAATGACTACAGTGTGTTCTTTTTCAACGAGCGTGTCTGTGAAGTAAAGTCTTTGTAACATCTGTTGTGCATGTGGTAAGCAGATAATATGTTACAATTACCATAAATACATACTAATATCATATCTCAAATTCCTCCACGACTTTTTTTCTTGATATTTTCTGCACATTTTTCTGTACCATTTCTGTACCACTGGTGACATCAACATTATGAACATAACGTTGTTTTGAAGAACAAACCCCACGATTATTACAGAAATTACATGATTTGGTTGCTTTATGGTAACACTGAGGATGACAGTGCAAATGCTAATCACTGGCTCTCCGAAACTTGGTAAAGGTTAGTTTACAGGTACATTCATTTCACCTGTTGAAAGTTGGGTTACTCAAGTTATACGAACTAATTACATAACATCAATCTGCTGCCGTTCTGCGCAAGTGCAAAATGGTGTAGCTTATATATTAAATGTGGTCGCTTCGGTTGAACTATTTGATTGTTCATTCCAGTTGCACGTTATCTAAGATATTGAAACTAACTAATTTTGCCCACAAAATGTACTTACTTATGTAACTTAATTTAGTAATTGTTAGCCATTATTCACTTTTGTTGTAACTATGACTTCTTTACGATACGATAAGGCATAACATCAATATAAAAATACGGCAACGTTGACGCTTTTCAGTAACCTAAAAGTACACGTAATGTATCGTCGACCCAAAGCAAGCGAGCTAGGTTTGGTTTTACAACAAAGGCACACAGCGAGCGACAATGGAGTAAAAAAATAAAATTCCTGTGTTGAACTTAGCTAGCTGTTCATCTATTACATTGTAATTAAATTTTAAGAAAACAAGAAACATTATAACGTACAGTGAATTGGATGTGAGAATAGAATGGATCTGGAACCTGTTGCTGACTGAAAAAAAAAGGAAAAAGCCACGTATTTAATTCTCTCCCCAAGGGGGAGGGCGGGCTGCTTGAGCCACAATCATGGATCCCCAGCATACATACGTACATTACGTATATATGCATGGTAGGATTAAGGATGGTACGGTCAGAATAGGATCGGAAGGAACGGAGTTAGGATTCTGAGCGGGGAAATACTACCTTACCATTCACCTAAGTAGCCGCACGTGTGTATGAGGAAAACCCCCTGAAAAAACCTCATACAGGTGTAACACCCTAAATGAGTGTACAATAAAATGTTTTATTATTGCCCATGTCTGCTAGTTCAGTCTCTACAGAGGAGGTTCTGTATGAAATTTAAAACAGTGAAGTGTATGTTGGGTTGCCTAAGGTTAGGACAAATTAACACAATAAGTGCAGATAAAATATATGGTATAATTTCAATTGTATTGGGAAAATTGAAATATAACACTTTCTTAAATAGAATATAGTAACTGAAAGTAATTCTGGTGTCCAAAAAAATAAAAATAAAACGAAATTCTGTGTTCCAATTAGTTACCCGCATCTTGTCTGGTCGGAAGCTGTAACAACTTTTATAACATACGTGATTCTTTGTTAATTTACGCAGTTTTTTTCGCGTAATGTAATTAATAGCCAATAATGAGTTTTGTTTACGTTATTGGTGAATGTGAGGATAAATGGACAGTGTTTTTCTTATCAATGTTCTTGGAGAAATAACTACAATTTTTCAACAGGTAAGATAGTGATTCTGTTATTATTATTGAAATAATGAATTTGTGAGTAATTAAAAATACAGGGGTTGAAATCTATGTGATTTAGAGAAGGTTTAATAAATTTAATATAAATAGTAGAATGGAAATATGGTATATTCAAACATGTTGGGGTTGTGTCCTTGGCCTATATAAAGCGTTAGGAATGCAAACAGCTAATTGCTTGCTTCAGAGAATTGTTCGTTATTGTAATGCAGATTAATTTAATGTTAATGAATGTTACTAAGATAGATTGAACGGTGTGATATCGTGTAGGGTAAATGAATGTAACTGTATAAAATGAAGTACATGCAATACAATGTTAATAATCCCTTATAATGGTGTAAACTAATTACACTTTAAATTAAATGGAAGTGGTTTAATATAAAGCTAAGGAATGTGAAACGGAAGGTGGGTGTGTTTAATTATGTTTGATAATTAATACTAGGATTAGGTGAAATAAAACGTAGTGAATTTATCCCAATGGTGTTATGTTGAAATTACAGGACAATGTGATGGATTATAATTGGTTTTTACCAGGTGGTTGGAATTCGGAAAGGAGTTCAAAAGGGTAGTAGTAAAGGAGGGATTATACAAGGGTAATTGGTAGGTTTATAATATGCTGGTGGCGGTATAAGTTTTATTCGGTGAATCAGGATCAATTAATTAGCCAATGTTTTCTATACACCCTTCGTGGTTTTAACTTCGAATGGATGACAGAAAGGGGTAGGGTTCACACGGTTGTACAAAGGAAAAGTATAGGGATATATCGCCACAGTAGAGGATTACTCTATAATTGGGGTCGGAACCACCATTAATAAAGTAACACTGTTAATAATCTTTGTCTATCCTTCGAGGTACGTACACCGAAGGGACAGGTAGAAGATTGTTTCTCGGACGTTAGATTAGAGGGAAAAGGGTTTCGTAAAATCGCTTTACTTCTTGGAGCCCCAAACCTCCAATAGTAGAACAACGTCACTAGGTAATTAGTTACAATTCCTCGAGGTGCGAATACCGAGAAAGTATGTAAACAGGTACCTACGTTTGTGGTTGAGGGAATTAAAATAGAAAATTAAAAAACTGGAACTAGGATATTGAAAGATCAGGGAATATGTCAGGATGCTATTAGAATTAAATTAATAATAGGCAGGTTATAATAAATTAATAATAGATAGGTTATAATAAACAGGTAGGTAATTCTGAGGATCAAGTGCGAAAGAATCGAATCGAATAGAACAGAATGCGTGAAGGTGAGCATGGTTATTTATAGGGGATTTACTAGGAGAGGGAGGAGTGGCCAACTGATAGATTTCTAAACAATACTACATTCAGTTGCGGAAAGAAATAGGAAATAAGTTTTGATAGGAATTTATTTGTTAGGATCGAAAAATTAATTGGGATGATTTTTAGGATCATTATACAGGATAGACGGTAACGGGAATAGAACCCATTGCCTCCCGTATGCTAAGCAAATCGTGTCACCACAACTCTACTAGCTCGCTTTGCTGACTGTTGGCGAATTGCACAGATAATTTTACCATTTAAATAATAATAATAATATGTACGACCGCTAAGTTGTCCACTGAGTATGATTTACGTTGTAAGGAAATATTGCGGTCACACGGCATGAATATTTGTGTGACTGTGTGAATATTTATAATTTTCCGATTCTTTAATCAAGAACCTATTCAAATACTACAATCTGGTATTTAATTTTATTTGTTAATCTAATTTCAAATACCTACTAAGTTTTAAGTGTTGCGACGTCAGTTAAGTGGTCTTAATACATTTTAAAATTGCTTTAAGAATTATTTTGATACAACTTTAGTATTCTAAAGAAGATCTGATTAATATTAATGGTTACAGTCTTATGATAAGGGTATTGGTTTTATTGAGCATCAATGATATACTTATAAATGGAAACTGACTGTGTAACCTTTTAACCAAGTTGATTTCATGAATGTAACATATTCAACCCTTTCTTCCCGTCATATTGAATATTTTATTAGTATATTCAAATATCAAATAGATGTGTATTGTATTAATAAAGACGACAATATAATTGTAGCTATACGACTAAATTACTCACTTTAATATGCTACTGTGTCCAACATAAATTTCAACTTATATTGACTCTAACGTAGCACAAAAACTAGAATCTTCAACCGTGGGATTATAAAAAATACTAAATCTCAAGGTAGAAAATAGAAAATAACGTTGAAAACGTTAATATTATTTAATTTATACATTGAATTAAGAAAACCTTGCACTTTTTTACCCATATGTTATTATAATTACTGTCTCTTGACATAAAGTACATTTCACACATATACAAAAAGCCAAGGTAATATTTTTTATATTCTTCCCATACTTGAGAGCGGTACCTCTATATGCATATCAGAGTACATGATGTTTTATAAATAAAACATGAATCATTTATTTTCCAAAACACACTTTTCTTTAATTTTCAGACTGCTGTCACATCAAAATTGGATTTATTACTATTACAGCTCCTCTGTATCGAATATGTTAACGAATATCTACTTCACGGATTGCACATTGAAAGCCTCTGTGCCTTCGCAAAGCACTTGAGGTAGTCACATGCCCAACGCCGAGTCATATTGGTTTATGTGTATTAATAAGGATACTCGATAATTTAAACAGTGGTGATTCTAATCAGCGACAAACTAGAAAGAATCCTGCTTCTTGAGTTGAGCTAGTCAATGTTAAGCATTAGTTACGTAAACACTCTTAAATGTATTTAACATGAATTCAAATAAGCAAAGGGTCAGTACAACCTAGGACCTTCATCCATGAGTATCTGGCATCCGGTGATTACTATTGTTGATATTATTGCTTACTTTGCTCGTAACGAAGA